>JABCPV010000200.1:0-78277 GCA_016584345.1 Suillus ampliporus
TATGACGTTCGTCTCCTGCAAAACTCTACATATGATTCCCTGACGGAACATTACAGAAAAACAGCTTGTGTCAGTACGTCCGCAGTTATCTCATCGCTAGTAGAGACTGCTGCGCTGCCACTGAGGTATGCTATTCTCTTGTGCAGACAACAAACCTATCATCAACTGATTCCCCAGACTTAAAGGCAATCAGGAGGACATCGCAATGATCGCTGACCACTTGAACTGGCGGAAATATTCTCGATTGAGACAACTGGGAGGCATAGTCTCCCTGCCTTCTCCTGCGACGGAGGCAACATTCACCGACCTGTACTGCAACTTCTCGACTGGTTTGTCAAATAAGGTGAGGATCATGTTGACGCCTTGATCACACCGAACCATGACGAAGCAATATGTGATTCTAGGACGAACATACAGTTTTTACAAGGTGAAACGTAACTCGAGGTTTAGGTACTGGATCAAGACCTGGCGGCATTCGATGCATGGTGTGATTTATCATCGCTACAAGAACCTCTGGTCTCCAGGTATGTAACAGCTTGCTCAATGGCATGGTGTGCATCCGTAACTCACTCATGTCACATGGGGTGGGGTCAGTATCCACGCGCTTGCTTATCCCGTACTGACATCTTTTCCATCCATATTCCGTCATACTAAACCAACGTTGATGAGGATGACTTCATCGCTTGTCACAGCACCTTCTATATCGATCCCGCTTACGGGGTTTTCTAGGTTTGTGGAACAAACTGCAAGGACGCAAGGGGTGGCGGTGTGCTTATGAGCATGGGTCCGGAGAGCGACAACGTGAAAAGAGCTTGCTAGCCGCGTTGTGGGAGATCGTCGATGGGTACGGGAATGACAGGATGGATGAAAAGGAATTACTGAGAAGCATGGGTCCTATTCGGAGACTGTAGTCTGCGGCAACCCGAGTAGCTTTGTCGTCCTGCAGTGTTTCGAAAAGCTAACAATACTCAATTTTCCGAAACTACAATACAGCTGACGAGTCGATCGTTAGATATCTACATGCTCGCAAGATCATCGACTTACGTCGTCTTTGGGGTGCCATGGAAAGATAATTAGTAATGATTCTCGTTGACTGTCAGCATTACTCCAGCAGGACCCGCTTTAATGCAGAACCAACTTGAATACGATAAAATAATGATATTGACCAATTTAGGAACTTTCCAGACGTCCAAAGTCACGCAACTATATTCAGCAGATCTTGAATCTGTTTTTTCTCCCACCTCGTTTGATTATCCATTGCTGATGCAGCATCTTCTCCCCTTCGCTCGATTACCCTCTTCAAGCCCACTATCGGTCATATGCTTTCCTAGATCGATTTCACCCGCCACTTCTTCACTTATGAAAAAATATTTTACGACTACTTACCGAGTTCTCGAAATGCTGCGTACCCTAAGAAACGACCATCATCTTTAGGTATAACGAACACGCCCCCCCTCGGTCCCCCTCCTGTAACCAGCCGCACTCCTTATTCTGCGAAGGCAGCACTCTTCCAGCAGCGACAACGAGAATGTACTAACCACGACTCGGACTCCGTGTCCCCGGGACCTAGCGGTGCGTTTACTTGCCGCATTGCTTGGGCTTGCATCTCATAGCGTTACACCGCAGGGAAAGCTCACACATGACCATGTGACAGTGTCATCCGTCCCAGCCATCATTTCATTTGTTTCCCTCACTAGCAAAGTCTACCTTATCAGGTGCAAGGGATCTCGACGCATCTCTAAGTGCATCACAAAGAACAGAGCGAACGGCTTCGTGCTCGGATGTTGAGGCGAATATTGGGGACCTTCTGGTGAGTACATACATGACATACTATGCTGGCCGTTCAACGGTTGATGTTCCCAAGGCACATCCGTTCTATTCTTTGGATGGCAACTTCACACTGGACAACCTCACCATGGCATCTATGCTTTCAATTTCTCAGCGCTACTATGTGCCTAGACGTATACATGAAATGCATCGACCACGCTCCATTGGAAAACGGCCAAAGAAGACGACCCTAAAAACGAGTATATGCCGTGCTTTTGAACAGGACAAAGTATTTTTTTTTTCGTCTGCTTAGACAAACCTGATATTTACTGCTACTTTATAGGTACTACTAGAAGTATTTTCTCAGACGAGGGCACCATTTGCCACTCTTTGTGCGAAGTTACTGGATGAGCAGAAGATTTTCTCTAGGGAGCGGTAAGCAAGACCAGCGTTTTGCCTTTTGTGTTATCTGAGCTCGTTATTAGGCCCACGACTCTTGATGTTTACCTAGCCTCGCACATTCTCCTGTTGCTTGATCCGCCATTCCAGAACCAATCATTGCGAAGTATTCTCAGGCTAATACGATCCCTGAGCAACCCTCCCAAAACGATGGAGAGCCGAATGGATGAAGCACACCTTCAGTTTCATCGCATGCGATGGACTCGGATGTGGTTTGCCCTTGCTTTTGGCGGCGTAGCGTGCTATGTCGCTCAACTCTGGATAAAGGGGAAGGGTGACCATCGTGTCCTGATATGTTTCCAAATGACTCGCAGTATGACGGACCTTATGGAGAAATACCTGATCTATCGCCAGTACAAGTATTTAGTACGTCTTGATGGCCCATCAAAGCTGGAAGATCGACGAGATATGGTGATGGGTTGGCATACACGGTGAGTGTTCGACTTAGATTGTAGTATATCTTCGACTCTGATCAATGTTCTTTAGCCCGGACGTCTTCATATTTATTCTAAGTATGCGGCGCGTGGGTGGTCTCGGAATAAACCTGACCGCAGTGAACACTGTTATTTTCTATGATCATTGACTGGAATCCATCAAATGACGTGCAGACCATGTATCGCGCTCATAGTCTTGGTCAGACACATCAAGTGACTGTCTATCGGCTGATCATGAAGGGCACCATCAACGAGCGTATCATTCAGTTAGCTCGCGTCAAGAAATATGTAAGCTATTTTAATTCCTGAAGTGTAGGATGCTTAACTAACGTTCTTTGTGCAAGACATCGTGGTCGGCAACAAAACACAGACCTCACGAAACCCAACGAGATGGTGTAAGGATACCATATCCTTCACGCGCCAACCACAACTTCAGACTAAGACGTTTGAATTCATTCAACCAACCACGTGACTCACAAGACGCGAAGAAGCTTAAAACACTTTGCGTCCGAGTTTACGTGGATACATTCCTTTACATCTCCTTTAACTCTTTTTCTTTATCCTACCATATGCTCGTTTTCACGCACCTCGTGCTCTCGTCGTTATTTTCACTATTCCACATGCTACCCCACTTGTTTCAGACTAATTACACCTTCGAAAAATGTATATAAACGACCTCCAGTACTCTCATATCGTTAGCAGAATCCCAGACGTTGATTCCCCGCTCCAAACATGACAGCATCTCTCAGAAGTCCTTCTCTTGACGTTTCCGTGTCCTACAAGCCTCATGTCATACTACAACACATCTCTCAGCCACTTTCTACAGAAGTTTCCTACCATAATACGACGCGTCTCTCAGCCATTTCCAAAGCACTTAGTATTTCTCCGTGTCCCGCTCTCTATTCCCCTTCGAACTATAAGCCAGCCTTACAATGGTCCAGCTCACAAACTTGATAGTTCGAACACTTCCGGCTCCTCTTCGAAGAAAGCGGGAAAGTGTGCTGTAATAGGAGTTTCGGAAGGCCCTTACGGTGATAGTAGCCTAGCTGGAACTTCCAGAGAATGTGACTGTTGCTGTAGACACCGAGTAATTTTCTGTCTTTGTTGCTTCTACTTTCGCTTTGCATTTCCGAGTCGCGCACACTACCAACTTCTGTAGATTAATTCAAGTCTGTATGTCCATATGGGTCTGACATTTACTAGTAGCTGCTTTTGCATACCCTCTATGGAACCATGATCAGTGTTAGATATGTATCTTACTGGTAGAAGCTTGCGCAAGTCCGAGTGCTACGTCTGGAAAATATGATCTACGGAGTAGCAAAAGAAATAGAGATACAAAGAAAGATGAGATAGTTTTTCTTTTTTCGTATGTTGCGAGCCTGAGAACGCGATAGAAGGAAGGGTGATGGACACCGTGGGACGTGGAATCCTTCATCTGTTTGTTGCATGCTTATAGGATGCATATCAAAATGAGATGCCCATAACATTGTCATATAATCCTTCATCTGTTTGTTGCATGCTTGTAAGATGCATATCAAAATGACATGCCCCTAGCATAGTCATATAATCCTTCATCTGTTTGTTGCATGCTTGTAATATGTGTATCAAAATGACATGCCCCTAGCATAGTCATATAATCCTTCAATCTGTTTGTTGCGTGCTTGTAAGATGTGTATCAAAATGACATGCCCCTAGCATAGTCATATCTACTTGTTACATGCTTATAGGATTGCATATCAAAATGAGATGTCCCTAGCATAGTCATATATTATCTCATACATGTGTTGCACAAAGATAATGACGTGTAATTCTAAATCTAGATGTATCGTAATGGGTTTTATTTGTCAGCTCCACCTGGTCATATCAATTCTGGGTTGATTTCCTGATGAGAGCACTACTATGCCCTACCATCTATTGGTGACTGCCCACCATTTCGTGATTTTTGTCTACAGTGCTCAATTTTGCACCAATTCCTTAGCTACTTAAACATTATAGTATGCTACATGTTCTACTATCATATTCTAAGTGAAACGAAACAAATCCATTGGGAAACGGTGGAGATCATGTTTTCTGTGTGACAGCGGCCAAAATCACGACTCAGTGTCACCTGCCGCCGCTGCCGACGTCAGACATTGAATTTGACAAGGCGTGCAATTCATTATTTAGGACTAGGGGTCGTCGTTGCCTCCTTTGACCTTGCTCCGTTTGCCAGCGTCAACTTGTGTAAAATATAGCGGATCATTCTCCCAATTTTTTTAAGTAGTTTATTAATGATTATTACAAGTTGCAATCTCATTTGCTATGTCGTCATCCTTGACAAACATCAAGACAATATTCCATTGTTGCACCAGATATGCAATTATAACTTTTTAAGAGACATTAGTGCATAATGCATTGGTGAATACAACTTTACATACTATGTAGAATTCGGGGACGACCACGAAGCTGTCGCACCATGACTGAAATATCGATAGCTGAACCCCATTCAGTCATAATGCATGTGCAGTTTCGGAATATGTGAATGTGTAAACTGCCTCGCGCTTGAACCATCGCTGAAATTTGTCAGAGACTGTTTATTCGTTAACAAGTGTTTCATCACCTATTAAAAATGTTCCTGGTAATGAGCAGTTGTGATGGCAATTCATGGTTCCGAGCAACACGAGCCGATCAACAATGTGGCACCATTTTTTTTCTTTTTTCTTTTGATTACTTAATCATCGTCGTAGGTAGTATAAGAGTAGCTGTTGTTCCAACAGCGAGCACCATCACCTCCCAGATCTGCAAGGAAGCTCTGTGATTGAGCGGCATCGGTAAAATGGCTGTGATTGGTCGCATTCGTCCTGAGGTGATACATTCCTCCCATCGTGCCTCATTCTGTTTCAATTCTTGCTTTTGTGTATCCTCCGAAGTAATGTTGGTCCGGGGGCCGGGATTCTGTTTCGCAACTTCGAATGATGTAAACACTCTTGCAGTCCATGATGTCCATGCACGCAAATGAAAATATTCATACCATAATGTTCTTTGCTCCGACTGAAGTTGACCAGAGCATTCGTTCAGTGACTCAGAAAGCTGATACAGATATCCTGCACTGGGCAATGCTCGAAACTTGTCTTGATATTCAAATGCGTGCACGTTCATTAGAGGATTTGTATGCACCACGCAGCTCTTCACAGGTATCTGAGGTTTGCGATCCGGGCATTCAAAGAAAATGCGAGGAACTCGGAGTCCTATCAACACTGGCAAGAAGAATGGATGAAGAACAAGAAACGAGGTAGAGAGAGAGCGTCAGGTGCAGAGACTGCCCAAGGTCAAACCTGCACCCCATGTTCTGCATGCAGATGTCCGTTACTTTGTCGAAACCGGCCGAATTCCTGCCGGGTCTTCTCCGTTCGAGCTCAGTAGCAGATAGTGATTGTTGTTTGTACCAGAAAAGCTGGTTGTTAGATGTTTCTTCTCTTGAGCGAGATCCCACCCAGAGCAAGTAAGCTTGCTGGGGAATCCCTTGGCTTCCTTGGGAAACACCACCCGAGACAGGTAGAAATCTCGCTGAAGGTCAGGGAGCTGCTCTGCGGATTGTGTGTTGATTCCGCTAATGTGCGGTAGACTTTCTGGGATGGACTGAAGTCCATGCACCCAGGATTCATACTCGATGGCGGGATTATCTTGCTTCAGCAAAAGCTCGAAGGATAGCATCAGCTGCTGGAGCGTGAGACCCGCATAGTAGTATGACAGGCACGTGAGGGTGACGGCGATGTCTGGATGGCCAAACTCTGCCCACAATGCGTCTTTGTGTAGTCGTCCACCTTTCGGGATGACCTTGAAGCGACCTTTGGAGACCAACGGTGTACACCAGTTTGTAACGGACGTGCAGAATTTCATCGCTTTTGTCCAGGATGTCACATGTATGATTGTCGAGCCACAGCTGAGTCTGCAGTATATCTTCAGTGGCTTCGGTCTGAGGGGACAGCTGACGGTCAATGGCCATCAACTGGAACGAAAGGATATGGTCTGGTTCATTCTTGCATCAGGTCACGATACATGTGCACCTTCGATGAGTTGATAGACAGAGCACGGGAGAATGGAATATAGAAAATGCGCCTCTTTGTGAGGCCACTTAGACGTTCAACCAGGAGCTGGAACATCTGAGCAGACAACGACTTCAGCACGATTGCTCGAATCAGCTGGAGAGAAGTATTTCCCCCCGTGCATGGCGACATCATCTCCAGTGCGGCTTTCGCCTGGACAGGCCGTGGTAAGAACTGACTTTCAAGCTGAGAACGCCCATCATCAATAACCATGGACGGATGACTTCTTCTTGAAGCATACCTGTATTAAAAGCCAGTCGGGGTACAGCATCCCTCATTCTCCAATTCCTTGAAGAACTCGACCCAGTTTTTGTTAGCGCCAAAAATTAACAACTTTCGCGAGCATTGTAGTCGCAAGGTCGACATGTCAATCTCACAGACAGACAAAAAGTTCGAACACGCGATACAAATACATTTAGTTTTACATCGCATTCACAAAGACAACACAACACAAATGCAAGACTTCCAACAACAGTCGAAACTATCACATAACAGAAGTCAATTTAAGGATAGCTCAAAGTCGACGACACTCACTTTAGGTTTCAGGTTGAAGTTTGACCACAAGTTTCATCAGTCTCATGGCGTGTTTTTGCGCTTGGGTGTGGACATTTATGGTCCGAAGTATGATGACCAATGCCAGGCCTTAACATCGTGATCTTCTGAACATTGGCCTGAAAAGTGTCAAAGTTTCCAATCCGCCAGTGGTGGATAGTGCGCCTGTGTAGCAGGTGATTAATTCAAGTAGAAGCCTGACCCCACATCACTTGCCTGTCTCCATCGCATGCCAATTCTATTTCGAGTAGCGTTTTCAAGTTTCTTCAACCAGTTGCTGAATTCTGTTGTCTTCTATCCGCAGGTCCTCCGAAGGATGTCGAAGGAATAGATCATTATCAAAATCTCTGAGCAGTCGCACTGAATCTCGCCCATGACTTCTGGACAGCACAACATATGCATTAAAAGGCGACAGCAAGACACACGTTGTCCTGCCAATGTCTACTAAGACATGGTTTATCGTCTGTCCTTGTGCTTTGAAGTCGGTAAAAGCATAAGCAGGAGTAAGTGGTAATTGATGGCGGGTTATTCTGGTTGAAGGGGTTGATCCTATGGTGAATTTGAATTCTGCTGGTGATAATGGTACATGATGGGGAGGAAGACCAGGGAGTGGGCTTAATTCGCAGAAGTTGAGGTTAAGAATGACACATGCGGGCGGGTAATGCAAGAATGTTCATTTTTCTTGCACTGCTCTTGATCCAATTGACAGTTCTCTCGGATCTAGAATGATATCTGCAATACGTCCACGCGATCCATTGGACAAGTTAGCAGTCGTTGCAAGATTGCGCGTGACCATGACACGCATGCCTTTCACGATTCGGATCATTGTAGGAAGCTCTTCTGTTTGTTTCAGTGGCATTTTAGCAACCATCAAGTGTTGGGAGGAATTTAAAGGAACTCTGTGTGTGGAATCCTCTGCAGGACAGATGTACAACATCTCTCCGGAATAGAGGCTGTGTTTTTTCCGTAGCATGAGCGTTCCAGCGAGACTGTACACTATTACGGGGGGTAATAAGGATCGCATCGTTCCAAGGCAGCGATGAGAAGTCAGGTTTTGCGCATTCGTCATTGGTGAGAACAAGGTGACAGATTTCTGCAAGATCATGGTTGGTGCAAGCTCCAGTCCTTGCCCGTTGGAGAATGGCATGCCATATAGGATCCGTGATGCGAATTTGTTGACGCAGTTCGACCACTGTATCAAATTGCAAGTAGATGTTCCTGCCAAGTTGGCATTTTGTCGTACGTGGATCTTGAGAATATAAAGCCCGATTTCGTGCTGCGACTGGTGGAAATTGGTGGAAATCCCCAATCAAAATTGCACTGAGGCCTGCGAAAGGAGCTGTTAAGAGTTGTTGTGGGATACCTTGAGAAGTAATATTATAAGTGTTGTAAGTGATATGCAATATCAGAAACTTTCACCTTGTGCTGCACGAAAAGCGGTCAACACTTGTGATAGCATCCATAGAAAGTCGGTGGTCAACAGGCTCATTTCATCCATTGCCAATAAGAATTTGCCTTGCATATTTGTACTCCGTTTCTTTGCTGTCTCCGTGCCGGGTCGAAAAATCCAAGTATTGGATCGTGGCAACGCTTTTCCTGCAGGAATCGTCGCCCATGAATGTAGAGTTTTCCCACCTATTTGAGACGCTGCAACTCCTGATAATGCCATTTTTGCAAGGCGGTCTGCACAGCCCAGATCAGAGAACAAGGTGGTGATAGCTTGCAGTAATCGAGTCTTCCCTGTTCCGCCTTGACCATGTATCACCATCAAAAGCTGAGGAGGGTTCTTCCCTTGTAGATGTTCAACGACATGCTGGGATACGATATTGAATGCTAAGCGCTGGTCGTCGTTCAGGTAAGAAGGTGGTGAAATGATGGTTTTCAGCGCCAGGGATGGTGGAGGCCCAAACGAGACTGAATTGTCATTATTGGGTAGGTGGAAATCAGCGGTTGGACCAACAGAACCAATTGAATTGCTCTGATCAGATGATGTTTTCTGTGGTTCGTCCAGTTGTGCAATGTGTTGTTGCCAATCAACCATTTGTTGCAGATGCCATTGAGAAGCCATTTCTGCCGGTCTGTTGATGACGGTAACAGGACGGCAATATGGGTTGTCATTGAAGAAGCCACATTCTTCCACAATGTTCATAGCAACGTCTGCGTACACCATCTCTCGAGTGCTCCCTGAATTTTCCATCGCTTGCAAGATTTCTTCTTCTGAAATTGGTTCTTCGTCTAGATCTCTTTGACATTCTACATCCACCATGTCGTCCACATTATCATATAAGTGTTCTCCAATGTCCAAGGTGCCAAAACTAGGAGGTAAGTCGTTTTCTTTTTCATGTTCTCGTTTCGCCTGGTCGGAATATTCAAAGAAGTATTGGATATTGGCAATGATTTGAGTTATGCTTGTCGGTGCACCAGCAATGAATTGATTGAAGGCAGTGATGAAAGAATCGACTTCATTTTTGATATCTGTGATGTTTCTCCATGGTTTTAACAGAGCGAGCATCGAAGCACAATATAAAGGATAGTGGTCAGGATCATCTGCTCGAGGAAACCATCCACCAGGAATATGGGGCATAGTTTCATGTCCTTCGGCTCGTAGAACACGGACATGTCCTGTATGATGTGTTTCATCTTTGTATGGAATATGGACACTTGTACCCTCTTTTTTGTGCATCACAGATGAATCTGTATGCGAGCGAATGTCGTACATGTTGAGAAAGAATTCGAGATAGCTAAAATTTTCAAGCTCGTTTCCTTGATCAATGTAGTCACGAAGTTGATCTTGAATGCGCAGGGTACCTTCATGGATTTCAAGAGATACGTAGTCATGTTGAGCTGCGTTGCTGATGATATGTCAAGATTAACACCAGGCTGTCGTAAACTAGTATAGTACATACCGATTCTCTCGAAGATCTGGAAAATTGTGTTTGAGTAAACTTGTTACTGCATTCCAGTGAATAGTTTGGAAATGATGGGAGATGTAACGATCCTCCCATCCTGTGAGATATGAGACGACTTCCGGTGCGCTAAACTCTTGTTCTCGACTGAGTGCATTTGCGCATTGCTGAATCAGCCACTTGTTTAGCAGATGGATATCAGCATTGTGAGTTTCATTTTGTCGGTGATATGCGAGAGTCTTGGCAAGTAATGCAGATGCATTAGAAGAGTGCTGCTGGCGTTTGGCTGCGTAGGATGAAATATACCATGAGATGTGTTTTGTGTTTTCGCCATTCGTGATCAGCTTGCAATCGTGGTTTGAACGTGTCACCAGCAATATCCAAGGATTCCAATTGTTAAGGAAACAGTAACTTCTTTCCGGACCCCAGTGTCCACTGGAATCGATCCATGGTTCTGCAGCCAATGGAAATGGAGCTCGTCGTTTGCATACCACTCGTCCTTTGATCACCCTCAGGCATCCTGGGCCACATTTGTGGACTTGAACTGCTCGCACAAGTCTCCGCTCAATGTTTGCATGTTGCGATGAGAAATGAGGAGAGCGTGGATCCAATGGACGGGAATAGGATACTGCTTTTTCACGAGGAGTAGTTGCCAAAGTTTCCTCCATGACTTGTGGATGATGAGTGTGAATGTTAGATCCAATATAAGCTGCAACTCGGGAGCGAAAATCTGCAGACTGTAGTTTTTCTTTCATTGTGCCAGCTGTCGGTGCTCCTCGTAACCAAACAAGCATGTGAAGATGTAGAGTGCCTCAACCTTGGGCTTCAACGGTGCCAACATATCCTTCCACAATCCCAAAAATGCCATCTTTATGTGAAATCTGCGATCGTCTTGACTTGTGCACGGTAATGCCCATCAATTCCTCGATAATAGCTTGAATAATGAAATGAAAGAATTTTGCTGCAGCATAGGGATCATTTGCGATGATTGTGGCACGGTGGGAAGCATCAGGACCGGCATTACAATCAAAGTTATTGAGATCGATCTCTTGTCCAGCAAGAACTTGTGCGATGGGATCATGAGTGTCGGTAGGGTTAATAGTAATCCACAGTGATGGAGGGTTTTTGAGAATTGTCATCCCCCAGATGTAGGACCGGATATTGATTCTTGACTCGTCAGTACCTGTGACCTTGGCCCATATGGCCGTTAGGTGCTTTTTCAGTGCTCGGATGACAGGGTTAGATGGTTGTTTTCTGTCAGCTTCTTCTTGACCAGCTGTCGCCAGATCTTGTGGTGTCAACCGAGCAAACAATGCTTCATTATCATGAAAGGTCTTCTTCTGCACTTGCAATACCGTAGATCTGCACACTTGCCGCTTCTGTATGACTCCAAAAACCTGAAACATGAAGTGGAAATCCTTCCGGAATCTTTTGTTGGCGTATTTCATCGTCCACTTTGCTTGTGTTTCATATGAAATAGTGCGAGGTCATTTAACTTCAAACCCTCCGAAACCGTAAGGAAACAGACAAGGAAAGGCACCCAATAGATGGTTAGGATCTTCGGTGGTGCCTGCAAATCGTTCGCCACTGGTATCAAGACGTGGATACTCGTTTACAAAGTCACTGCCATGTTGTACCACGTAAGATTCATCATCCTTTTCACATGAAGTATTGGCAAATGCATTGGTCAGCACATCTTGGTTTGAGAGCTGAGAAGCCTCTGCATCAATGACACCATGGGCTTGTATAGGAATCACTGAAGGATCTATTTTATTGACTTTACAGTTAACTCCATGTGTAGTAATGTAAGAGAGAAACTACCTGCAGTTACATTATCTTGTATATCAGCGGTGTTATCACCTGAATCGAGAGTTTCAAATGTCGCACTTAGATCTATGCAGTCCCAAGTATGTTAACGAGTATAGTTTAGTTGTATGAAAAAAGTACCATTTTCATCTGCATCGTCATCACCTATGACATATCCCTCTTGTTCTTGTTCAACAAGGTGTTGTTGATCTGAATGTTTGACGACATCCAGTAACTCTGTAGGTAAACCATCTTCAGGCAACAGTTGTAGGTTGTCCTCGGAGATCACAATGTCTGCGTAGAGGTGGTTTTCCTTTTTCAGGAATAATAAGGCGTTTCTGACTCGACTACAATTGACGGTCAAAAATGGAGGTAAAGATTTGACTGGCAGGTTTTTGGGTCCTATGATAGTAATTCCAATGGTGGCTGCAAGTAAAGCAGGTCGGTGAGGTAGCAGGTTTCCTTCAATCATAGTGGCAATATCGGGAGTGTTCAATTGATAAGTTGACACATTGCCTCATACACCACTATTCAATGATGTGGTATCCCAGTATTTTGCGCCTTTTTGTTGGGGGTAGAGTTTGATGACATACACAGCTGGAAAGTAAAGACCGAGTAGGAGGCATTCGGGGAGATTGAGAATGGATAGTTCATCTGGTACCTCTCCAATCCAAAGTCCATTGACAAGTGACAAAATAGGAATCTTGTCGACCCGTAGATCTTCAAGACAATCAGAGCACATTGGTCCATATGCGCCTTCATCTGACTGTGAGATTGGTGGTGTGTATAATAACATGCCGTCCGTGAGGCGCTGCGCACAATGTCAAAAAATTGGTGTAAGAAGATGTTGGTTGGGTATTTTGTGGATAAGTACTCTCTGCATTTTTTCAATGAAGTCTTCTCTGGCACATGATACACAGCTCGATTGACGAACATGCATGTTGTCAGTATGATCAATGAACCGTGCAAGTGCCTCTTCTTTGACCTGTTCCTCGGGATTCCGCAGAAAATTTGTATCTTCATCATCATTGTTTGGGACATTCGGATCATGAAACCGTGCTTTCTTCAGCTGTGACTGTTTTCCATCCAGTTGGCGTTGTTGTTTCCGATGATAAGCGTCTATGACAACTTGCTGTAATGCTGGAGATTGTCGGACAGCTTGAAGAAGGTCAGCTCTTCGGCGTTTTGATGCATATGAAATCATGTTTGGGCCAGCAGCTGTAGTAATGTCTTTCATAGTAAGATATTCCGCAAGATGCATAGTGTCTTCAATTGACTGCGTCATGGTGAATTATGATATTAGAGTCCAATGGGGAAGGAACGAAAAAAAGAACAGCCACTCAGGAGGATATTTAAAGACTGTGTTGACGTCATGTGCGATGACTCTCCTTTCTGCTAACCATCATGTCCTTTGATGCGCATGCCTATCATGTTGAAAAAGCTCACCATCCTAATTATCTTGCCTCTGGTGCTGCGCTGAACTCCACCATGTGGCAGCATACTGACACTGGTATTGAACTCGCCAATGAATCCGACCAGACTCCTTTCATAGGTGTCATAGTTGGTCGTGTATCTCCTTTTCGTCTCAAATGTGGCCCATCTGGCAATCATATCGAGGGTAAAGTTAGCCCTCTCACAAAATCTAAATATCAGTTTCACATTACTCGTCCGGCTGATCACGATCTTGCGGCGGATTATCATGCAGGCATTGCTACTTTGGAAGCATTGCAGAAGCAAGTTGCAAGGACAGGAGACTGCCGAAATATGATCATCGAAGATGTTACTGGTAAAATGGTCTGTTTGGTTAAAAACGTATTCACCACGAGGGTATGTCCATATCATCCTGTTATCGACTATATGCTCACTCATTCGAAACAGGTTGCTGTTATTCCTGATTCTCCTCATGGGCAAAGTCAGGAGGACGCACCCGAAATGGACGATGAAACTCGTTTTTGGCCTATTCCTGACGATTTTGCAAAAGAATTCAATGACATAAAGTACAGTCACCTAGCACACCCTCTTCCCCTTTATGACGACGGTCATCTTGTTGAACCGTCGCATGTCAACGAGGTGATAAATGGAGCCATCGTAGAAGTGCACTTTGCTATCCACCACTGGC
Source organism: Suillus ampliporus (assembly GCA_016584345.1). Taxonomy (NCBI): domain Eukaryota; kingdom Fungi; phylum Basidiomycota; class Agaricomycetes; order Boletales; family Suillaceae; genus Suillus; species Suillus ampliporus. The sequence goes on from JABCPV010000200.1 coordinate 14,129, forward strand.
AGATTGGAAACTTCGACACTTTTCAGGCCAACATTCAGAAGATCACGATGTTAAGGCCTGGCATTGGTCATCGTACTTCAGACCATAAACGTCCACACCCAAGCACAAAAGCTGGCGAGCTGGAGACGAAAAAAACATGCCATGAGACTGATGAAACTTGTGGTCAAACTTCAACCTGAAACCTAAAGTGAGTGTCGTCGACTTTGAGCTATCCTTCAATTGACTTCTGTTATGTGATAGTTTCGACTGTTGTTGGAAGTCTTGCATTCGTGTTGTCTTGTCTTTGTGAATGCAATGTAAAACTAAATGTATTTGTATCGCGCGTATGTTCTCTGTTTTCTGTACTCTAATGTATTTGTACCTGGTTCAATTTATCATCACGTGTTTTTGCATCATTTAATTGACACCTATTTGGTTTTCATCCACCATATTTCTTTGCACAACCTGGCGCACATCACGGACTCGTACACAATCCACCCATGTATCAATACCCACCTCCACATCTATTTCATCAACAATATTTTACTCCAAATCAGCAATAATCATTGGCATTCATCATTATATAATTCTTGCTACATACTTACTCTTACATACTGTAACTTGTGACGTACTATGTTCTAATAATCATGATGTTCACGAATCTGACATCTGCCGAGCGGACTCTAAATTCAGCCAGTGTGACTGTCCGTTACTATTCGTGACATGAACGTGACTCACGAAATGGTGGGCAGTCACCAATAGATGGTAGGGCATAGTAGTGTGACTGATAAGGTAGCGGTCATTGTGGGTTCGACAAACGTCACGTGACAAACGTGATGAAAGAGTGAGAAAAGACAAAAAATGTAATTACTATTGATAATCAATCAGGTGCCTTCTGCGTCAATCGCGTACTCACTTACCTCAGTAATAATATTGCGAACATTTTATGTTTTTCAAATCTATGTGCAGCTGCTGGTTTTCGTGTCGGCAAGAAGGTAATCAGATATATTAACCCGTTGATGATATCTGATTATACAAATAGTTGTAAAGACATTGTGAAGCTATTTGGGCTTAAAACCCGCAGGGTTTTACGACCCGAAACACCGTTTCGAACCTGTGGGGAAGGTCCAGGATGAGCCGTGATTCCCAACTATAAGGAGCCCTGCGACGCATCAGGCGCAGCATGGACTCCCGATTCGAAGGAGAAGGGCGAGATGGTGCAAGCTCACCTCGTTAGCGTGTTACTGGCGTGGTATAACGAGTGAACGGTTCTAAAGCCGGTGACTCTTGGAGGTAAGGTGCTAGTATTAGCGCGTGTTTGCGCAAATAAATCATGAACGCTTCGCTCGACCACCTTCCCATAGATTTGACTACATCGAATGGGACTCCTCGAAGGAGATATTCTAGAGTCCCTCCGATGCGCAGCCCGTGACCCTTGTCCTTGGTGGTGCGGAGGTCTACTACCTATTACAAGTGACCGGTGGGCAGGCATTATCGGCGCCTTGCTCTATTTCGACGGCCCCACTTGGAGGGTGACAGCCCTCCGTCACCATAAGTAATGGATATGTTGCCTTGAATACACACACTCCGCGCGACAGTAAGCATCCATTCGTTCTCAGGCTCGATGGAGGACTGATCAATCCGATTTGAACCCTTCTGGTGTTGGATGGTGTTATGCATGTGTACAATAAAAATCGGAATTCTCGCTACTAAGCCAACCTCAAAGCGGTGCACATGTGGAGTACGAAGGTAGGCTTGGCGCACTAAACGTGAATTGGTGGATGGCTCCTAGACTGGTGACCAGCCCCTCTATGAGGCAAGCCATCGATAGAGGGACTGGTAAAACTGAGTTTGAATTTGGATCAAGAGCGGATTGTTAGAGTAACGTGATGTCTGGCCAATGAGAAAACGAGTGTTTTTCGACGTGTCAAATAGAATACAAAATAAACAGTATAGTTTTCTCTATTGATGCGATGCGACGCGCCCTACACTTACAAAATTCATGGACCAGCACTCACTCATAGAGGGAATCCATGCTGCATCACTGGATGTGCTGGATCATTTTGCGCGCGATCTTATTCGAGAACGGCTCCCAACAGACTACCTCCAGACACTCAGTGATATCAACCGAATGGACGCGTTACGCGCATGCTTGATTGTGTTCGTTTGACAGCAACCATCATTGTTCCACGTCAATTTCAGCTCAAAGCAGTTCTTGCAACTTTGAACGGTCAAGATAGTGTGATAACTGCAGGAACAGGCAGTGGCAAGACTCTATGCATCATTATTCCTATTCTACTCCGCCCTGGCACCATTAGCATGACTATCTCGCCACTCAAACGCCTCCAGGCCACACAGGTAACTCAGCTTAAGTGTAACGACTTCGTGCACCATGACATGCAGAATTATGCTATCACAGGTTCTCGAATCAATGAAATATGGCATACCTACAATCTCGATCAACGAGGACACTCCAGCCGATCCATCTCTCTGGGAGGTAAAGCCAAAACTCAGTCATGCATTGTCATTAGTGCTCAGAACATTTGCTACCAGTCAATTCGCGTAGGAAAATTTGCTCATCTTATTGTTTCACCGGAACAGTTATCGATGTTCAATGGTCACCTTCCGCGCCTCGCACGACTTCTTCGACAAGATCATACCTTCACTCGACGCATTAAGCATGTGCATATTGACGAAGCTCACAGCATTTACACTGCAGGGCTATCACATCATGGCGAAGAAGCTTTTCGACCAGCATATGGCAAGCTTGGTGAACTTCTTGTGCTCCTTTCCAAGGGCACAGTATTTCAAGCACTTTCAGCTACACTTCCGCCTCACATTCTCTCAACTGTGAAACACCAGCTTATGATGCCACCAGATCATATTCATCTAGCGCTGTCAGCGAACCGTCAAAATATTACCTACACAACAACACCCCTCATTGGGGGTCCTCGCAATTTTCATAATTTCGACTTCTTGATCCCAGCAGAGTATAGACCACCGATGATGATTCCAAAGACACTCGTATTCCATGATAATAAGCAAGAAGCTGCAGATGCAGCTGTGTACAATGATTCCCGTCTACCGAACAACTACAGAATCAAGGAATCGTGAAACATTACCATAGCGACATGTCAGCAGAATACCTTCAGCAAACTTACGATGATTTCGCATCAGTCTCAGGCACTTGTCATATCATCCATGCTACGTCTGGAGCCTCAACTGTAAGAACACTTGTGTGTCTGTTTCTATCTACGAGCTGACTCTACATTGCAATAATGGAGGGTCTTGACATACAGGGTGTCATGATTGTAATACAATATGGCATCCCGAAGAACCTGTCAGAGGCACTTCAGCGGGGTGGTCATGCCGTGCGAGATGGTCATTTGTGTGGGCTTTACCTGATGATGATTGAGATGTGGGCACTGGAGGCCAATCTGACCGAGGAGCATGACAACGCCGATGATCCCAACAGACCGTATGCAGTAACCACACTGAAGAAAAACTCATCGAAAAGAGACCGTACGGGATGTTGCTGCACTACGATATGTACAATCGAAAACTTGTCTTCAAGAGTTCTTTGCAAAGTATCTTCAACGATCAGACACCGACAGGTAGTAACATTTTTTCTTGTTAGTAGTCACTCTCCACTGATTACTGTGCTTCGGCGGATAGCACTCCACCATGTTACCATAACATGCTGCGACCGGCATCCTGATTCTGATTTCAACCTTTCTATGTATTTCCTCGGCAGCATACACTCATTAGACAGCACCAGTGATCCATCCTCAACTGCTCCTGCGAAACGCAAGCGCAACCGACTGCGCAAAAAAAGAAGCCCACAAGCTTCTACTTGAGAAGCTGCACACATGGAGGGCAGAGGCTCATTCAAATCATTCCCTTCGATCGGTTTGGCCCATTACATGGATATGTGACGATAGAAGCCTTGAACTCCTCAGCAAGACGCATCAAGACAATGTGAAGATGGTAGATGCCATTGTTATGCTGTTGGAAGAGACTGTAGATTGGGGAAACGATTATGGAGTACAGATATTGAAGCTGATTACTCAGTTCGACAAGCAGAATATTGCAGTGGCTTCAAGTTCTCGGCCAGCTAAGAAAACTCGCACCAGAGAACCTACTATTCATGTATAATATCCTCTGTAGTGGTACTAGTCAAGTCAAAAGCAGCACTCGGCAACTCGTCTTCCTCTTGCTCGTATCCTTTGCCTGCCAGCATTTCTCGCACCTTTCTATTGAATGTTGAAAGTGTCGAAGACTTGAGTTTCTGTTCACCTTCTGCAAGTACATCTATGACAGGCTTCACGGAATCATTCTCCTCGCGATCCTGGTTGAACATGTGGAGACCCAGTTCATGAACTTTGTTTGCAACTCTCCAGATAGAAGGTGTCGTGTTGGGAGTTGTGTGATTTAGGCCATGATAGGCAATACCGAGTGCACATCCGACCTGCTTTTTGATATTTTGTAGTAGGGAAACAGTCGCTGATATGTCGCCAAGACGATCCCATGTGGAGTAGATGCCCTTCGCGGAAAAAAAAAGCTTTACAGTATAACAGCGCAGTTCATCAATCAAGGACAGACTATTCAGATACACAGCTAAACATGCCTTCAAAAATTTGATGAGGTGTTCAATATTGAGATCGATAGGCATGCAGTGTCCTTCGAGGCCAGTCAGGTTGACGAGTGCATTGTCTCGCATAATGTTCCTGTTGGATCATAAGTTCAAATTTAAAATGACGTCAAAATGATTTAAAAGCAAAAGCAAAATCGCACGCGAATTCGGGAGTCCAGATCTTCTTAAGGTTGAAGATAAAATGAAGGATTTCAGAGCAGTAGTTGTTTGATCCAGCACCACGGAATATCATTGCCAGGGTCCCAAGAATATCTTCAATGCAGCCCCAGTCACCATGCGAGATGGCACTAGTTAGCTCTAGAATGTAGAGAAGATCATGGGTCAAAAGCTGCAGGTTGCGATGTGCTGTATCCGTGGGTTCAGAATCCATCTCGAATAGGGTTTTATTGGTTTGTTTCTTCTTGGAAGGCTCGTGAATGGGTGTAGCATGTGTGACAAGAATCTTGTCCGCAATCTCAAGAAGGTTGTCGGCAGTAGGTCCTGAAGAAGCAAAAGCAGCTAATGAAATATGCCCACACTCCTTGCGCCAGGCATTCATGATGATGCCTCGTAGAATCTGCATCAGTGTTGCAAGAAGGGTGTGATAGTCTGGGTGTTCGCATCCAAGTCGCGTTCGATCAAGTAGAGCGAAGAAATACGAGAGGCTGCCAACTTGATGAATAGATCCTCGATGAACATGGAGGAGTGCCCAGACAAGGTTAAGACAGAGGTGAAACAGGCCAAATCCAAGTTGAATGACCTGAAGACGAGTGAAGGGATTAACGTCTTTGACCTGTAACGTTTTAGCTCCTCGAATGCGAGCGTTGGTAGACTGGTCATTGAAACTAGGAATGGCTCGATCTGATAATTCATGATGTTGCATCTGTAATTGATTTATGTAGACATCGTGGATGACTGCAATGTTTCCGGTGATGGAACTTTCATCAATAGTTGAGGTCCGCAAGGGGAATTGTTTGGTCCGATAGCCTTGAGGCATTTTGCGACGTTCGCCGTGACATAGCATTGACCGATCGTAATCCGCAAAATTTGAGCAGTTTGCAAGCAAAATTTCGATAACATGAATGCGGAGTTGACTTCGGAATGAACCCATCTGATCACGGGTAGGACGAACATCAGTTGCAAATGAAATCTCCGTAGCATCAAGGGCGCGGTTCAACATCAGTGAGAGGCGCATGTGTTCTGGATTACCATTACGGACTTCATAGAGAATGGCAAAGGTTCCAGACTGAACCTTCGCTGGAGCATCAGATCGTTGTTCAACGAAGATGGATGTGCTTATATTGATATTGTCATAGCACATAACATGAGGCTGACGGACAAGCAGTCTTGCATGTTCAACACAGCGTACAGCAAGCTTTTCGAGCAGTGTGAGGAGGGACATGAATGAGATGCAGAGGCCACATTTGTACAGGGCTTCAATTGTTTGCCTCGAAGCCCCGTTTGTCCACATAAATAGTGTGAAGGGAGCTGTAAGAAAGGTGCTGTGATGTGAGCGCTGAGAGGCAAGCTGTGTGATGATGACATTGCAAGCCTTTAAGAAGTCAAGATTCATCAATTCAAAAGACGTAACGACAACAAAAACATGGTGCATCCATACAGTACTGCAATCCTTGATCTTATTCTTCTCCCTTGCATTATAAGACTGAGCTGCACAGCGAAGGATATGGTGTAGGACAGGTGCTTTCAGCACAACAACATTTCGCATGGTCGAATTGAGGTCCCATGTTGATAGAAACTCTGGGGTTACAGAGTCGAGTGTCCTGCAGAGAGCCTCCTTCACCATATCCATCTCGTTACTGACAGTATCGGACACATAGGCGATTGCGTGGGGACGGAACCAGTCCAGTATCCGAGCTCGACCACGCGAGTCTGCAAATAAGCGGTCAAACATCTTCTCAAGTTTCCCTTTTTTGTCCTGCCCAATGACGCTTTCCTTCTCCTGCCTAGAACGGTTATAAATCCAGTCACGATTGTAGGCAAAATCGAGTTCCGAAGGGTCGAGGATCGTGAGCATGAAGTCTATGATTGATATGCGGCCATCACGGGAGAATTTTGACAGCAGACTTGATGCGTTCGTGTGACGAGAGTCGTGGGGAAGGGGCTGCAGCAATAGAAGAGACATCCAGTGGATCACCCGTTGTGATATCGACGAAACCAGAGTCCACAGAACGATTGAAGTCGGCATCCAGAATCCTCGAAGAACCTCGCATCATGATTGCAAGTAGACTGGAGTTATAGCACAAAGAGCAAGTGATAGCAGTAGCAGAAAGTAATAGATATACACATAAAGGGGTGGACGGATGAAGCTGCCCGGTAGCTGGCAATCGAGCGTACTCCAACGTCGACGTTGATCGCAGATGACGATGTACTACAACGAGACTTAGCAATGAGTTAGCAAAAGCTCACGTGGTTCTGATATTCCTAAACAGACTTATTCGTCACGTTACTCTAACAATCCGCTCTTGATCCAAATTCAAACTCAGTTTTACCAGTCCTCTATCGATGGCTTGCCTCATAGAGGGGGCTGGTCACCAGTCCTAGATGGCTCCGCCCCCCGCTCAATCGCATTCTCATTCCATCTAACCTATTTATCTAATTCTTCATTTCCTGTTCATATGTTTTACATCTGTGTTTTATTGGCTATCCACCACCGCGTCCTCCCGCTTTCCGGTAATGCCTCAAGTATAATAAGCCTTGGTTTTGCCGAAGTTGGTAGCTTAGTAGTACAAAATGCCAAACTGGTGCTGGACCTCATGCTACGAGTTAAAAGTAGCCTGATTGAGAAACAACTTGCAGTGAGCATGAACGGGGGCGCGAATGCACCTATGTAGTACATACTAGGAAAATTCAGAACGTTATTGTCCGCGTTTTGATCATTCTTCCTCTTCCGAGTCTGATGAGCTTGGTCAGTATATTCGCCTCGCTTCCACTATCTTATTTCCTCATCCTCATCCTCATCCTCATCACCTCCACCAACCTCGCCACCAACCTCGACAAATGGACCTCGAATTCTTCATGAGCCCCTGCACCTGCCTTTGAACTTCGTTCTCCTCTCCTGCTCGCGGACCATGGAGAAAGATTCGACCAAACGTTGCACGAGCTTCCACCTGGCAGAGTATTTTTCAAAGTCTGGATGATCCTCATGGAAATCAGGGTCCCATGCGTCAATTGATCCCACGTTAGGTGCGATGGCTGAGATAAAAGCGGCAATCCTTGTTGGATGGCCAATCCTTGGATTACCAAAGTACACCTGTGATAGTGCCTTGTGTGAAAATCCTTGGTAGGGAATGACAAGGGATATGTCACGTCTATCTATCGTCGACCAGTTTATGAGAACGGCAACCAAGACTAAACGTGGGCAATTTTGCAACAGCGAGACGAACGCGTGCGGGGTGACGTCATGACTCAAATTGTAGGATGCGGAGAAGAATAACTCTTCCAGGAGGGGCCAGGCCTTAGACATCTGCAAAAGGACAGCATCATCCAATCGCACACTATAGTTCCGCTTGGAAGAAGAGGTTCGCGAAGATTGCGGAAGGCAAAGAGTGGTTGAAAGGCTGCAGCTCCAATTGAAGCACTGTGATCTGCAGGTCGATCAGTGATGCCTAAACTGCACCTGTTCCATCGAGCTGTGGTCACATGTGTTGGATATACGAGAAATCAAAGCCGGCAAGGTCCGTGTGGAATCCACTGCCGTGAGTGATAGCACAATGTATTGCTTTTGGAGCAATGGAGAGCTTCTCGAAAAAAGCGTCTAAGAGCGCCAGACTCCCTTCACATTTTATGTCTAGTTCTCGCAACGCGCAGAACACAGGGCGCTGCAGGAGCTTTTGCGTAGTCGCAAATATCGGCGTTGACGGTAATTGGAAATGTAGAACACAGAGTGAAGGCAAATTGGACAGGTGTAGTATGGCCGCCTCAGAAATTCTTCAGTTTTCACCGATTTAGATGAGACCAGCATTGCAATGCGGTCGATGTGTCTCCTGATCCTTTGAATGAATGAAAAACGAAATGCGAGATAGAAGGGCACAGCATTGAAATACATGACAAGATGGACTGTTCGGATGGACCAAAGGTGAGGGACATTGGTGAGATATTGAGTGTCGTCAATTTTGGGGTCACAAATAACCAGAGATATAGGAATGTCTCGCTGGTAGTCTCACCCCAAGCAAGGGAGCGCAAGTTAGGGAGCAAGGGAGGGGAGAAGGGAGGGCAGCTGAGGGTACGCAAAATCTCGATATCCAGCTGAATCACCCCGCACTGTCCTGTTTTTAGTGAACGGACACGGTGGTTGTATTTGCAAAAAATAGACCAGTCATCGAAGGTCATGGCTCTTTGAAATTCCTGGCAAATGGAGTGAATTGGAATACTCTCGAGTGTGAGCCAGAGCTTGACTGACTAGTTTTCGTTCGACCTCTTTCCATAGGCTTTGCGGGAGGCATCTGATAAGTGGAGCCAGCTCACTACAGCTCTTCCCACAAAAGGTCCAGTGCAGGTCCAGTGAATGACTTGCACGTCAAGGCAAGAGCCAGGAGCGACTTCATTTCTCGCTGAGGGCGCCCAACCCATAGTGTGGCCGACGAACTGGAAGATTTTCCACCGAAGCTCAGATATCACAACCATACAGCGAGTAGACGCAAGCAATGAAGTAGGAACATCACTATCCATCTGTCCGCTGTTGACCTCTTGATGTGAATAGGTGTTGCGTTGAAGATCAACGCTTTCTCCAGAGTACTCGGCCTCCATAATTGTGGCAGCGGTGACGATGAGGATGAGATCAGCCGCACAGCCACCTCTGTGCAGACAACTCGAGAACACTAGTATCCGGCAGTGATAGGAAAATGTAGGTAACATTAGAATATCATTCAACGTTGAAACTCTGATGGCTTCCAACGTCACAACCCAAAATGTACAAGAAACGACTGTGTTCCTTCTATTGGGTCTGCTACGGGAGACTAAATGTGTATGTAGGTGGGTATGTGATGATTGTCCACGGGTATGACCTAAGTTCAGGTATGGGATGGTGCAAAGGTAACAAATTTATCTCGCTGGCCGATGTCTTCCACGGGCGTGAGCGTTAATGGCTCTAAGGTATATTCGCCCAGCTGAGTGCCAGCGCTATCCGTCCTAGCACCGTTATCGACAGGTGAAGGCGAGTGATGGGCAACAGAATGCGGTGTGGATTGTGCAGTTACTGTAGTCAGACGGTGATTAGACCCGGATGGGCGATAGTCATTCGCCGTTGTCCACAATCTGACCGCACCATCGTGGCTTCCCGTAGCGAACATGAATGGGTTGTCCGAAGCATGGTTCCATGCGATACACGTCAGGTCCCCACCTAGGGCTTGAGCACGGACATGATGAAGAAGCACGGCTGAGTCGCGGTCCCAGATATGTATATCACCAGCTGTTTGATGCTTCTTCAACAATAGGGCTCGAGGGGAACCGGAAATAGCGCACCCTTTCCAGCACAAAGCACAAGCTGATCGTCCTTCCCCCCGAAATAGCTCGGTCCTGCAAAGTCAACTGGCACTTTGGGCATGTAAGTATGACGCAGTGTCAGTCGCGCCTGATCCTTGACCATTTCTAACTTCCACAGCTGGGGAGGTGCCTGGATATATCCACGAGAGGGACTAAGCAAAATAGCCTAATCGGCGATATATTGACAGACCTTGTTTTCATACGATACCAGAGCCACTTGTCCATTCTTAGCAATCGTTATATCCCGAACATCATTGAGCACTGGCGTCTGACTGTAAGAAGTCATCAAGACGTGCCTTACAAGCATCATGTCGAACTCACTTTTCGATAACCTTCGTCTCGACATTATAAACTAGAAGAGATGAGAGGTCATAGCTCGCGAATGACGACAGCGTACTCACCCAAAAGCTGTTTTTCTACCCGGGACTTGCTAGGATGCAATCCTTTGGGAGAATATAAAATCGGCCCGACGCCCAACAACCGTTGTAGATCGGGAGTGATGGCCACGTCATGAAGGAACACCCGATTAAAGTGATATGTGTCGAGAACCTGAGCAACGAGAGATTTCAATGGCATTCCAAAATTGACCTCGGCGCACACACATTGCCGTTAATATCCTGTCGAGATGCGTGGGCATGTCATCAATAAGCACGCGATAACTGCTCACCATTTTGACCACTTCGCTACCTTCAACGGATAAAAATGCTGTGGAAAACGAGTTGTTGGCATCACCTCCGTGGTTGTCAATTGGGACCTCACCTTCCCCTCCAGGTAACCACGCAATTGACTGAACATGATGCTGTCGTTCGATGGTCTTTCGGCACACTCCATCCTACAAACAACACAATTCAGCATGGCGCTACTCTTCTTTCTGTTCAACCAACCTCCGTCCAAATTTTGATGGCCCGATTCAGCCTTGTGAGAAGAAGCACACCAACCGGGGACCTTGTGAAGACGTCAGGGAGCCATAAACACGAAGCAACAATAGCGCACCAAGCAACTTGACCGACAAAGCCAGAAGCATGAGCAAGCACGCGATGGACCACACAAGGTTCCTGCAGAAATGTCATTACCACGCCTCGATCAACCACTAGTACCACACACCCCGATGCGGAAGATGATGGTCGTCCGATCCCAGCTGTTGAAAAAAACATCAATATTCACATGCTCTTCATGCTGAGAGGGCATACCTTGAGGTGGCTAAAAACTTCCCATTAGGTGAGAACTGTAAATGCCGGACGAGTGCTGAGTGGGCAGTCAAATCTTGCGTTGCCTCTAAGCTCTTGAGCTTCGGTATGAGGGAAGCGACCTTGGACCCTCTAAATGTCGTGGTGACACCTATCTCAGACTTCCCTCTCGATGTATCTGTGAACACGGACGAGGTCGTTCGTTTCCGCGCGGGAGAAGAAAATGGGTTACTGGGAGAAGATGTTGCAGATTGGAGCATCATGACGGATCGAATGGCACTTGTTAGACGGTCTCGAGGCGTAATCGGGTTTGACATGCTGAAGGTGGTAGTTGGTAACTCCATGTTGGGATGCGAAGAACCCTCGGCACTAAAATGCGAGAGGGAGTCTACGGATTGCCGGATGGGTGATAGCGGAGGAAGGGGTTCAGGAGAACGTGTCATATTGTGAACATATTCGCCAGCCGTCAGGTTATCGCCTTGCTCTATCGTGGTCGTCAAGATTGTGCCCATCGACGAGACACGCCTAAATTTGTGTCCCGCAACCTCGACACCTTTTTGCAGATACTGCGAGCCCCGACCAAAGCCTTTGCTAACAATCGACACAAGACGTAGTGCCATGAAGTGTCGCAGAGCATCTTTCAGGACGTCAGAAAGCCACTTCGACCCGCGATGGTGTACAAAAGTCCATCTCTCGGAGGCGAACCAGGCTGAAACCGCTGCTAGGCCAAATGAAGTGAATGCAGTAAAAACAGTCGTGATTGTAGATGTAACTTTGCCCTGGACTGCATCATGAACAACAAATCTTTTTGAAAATGATCCAGAGGACCCCACCTGGTTGGTAGAATACGTGAATAGTACAAGTCCGGCCGAGAAGCAAGCCACAGACATCACCAAAAATATCAAGGGTGATCGTTTAATCCATATCAGTACCCACCACGGTACACGATCACCGGGTGATCGACTACCCACATCAGCCGGGACCCGCCTCAAGTTCAAAGATCACTCACTACATAGCTTGTTTCCAAGAAAGCCCCAACAAACTATTAACAGCAGCAGCGATGCTAAATACAAGTGAGGAGAACCAGAACGCATTAACTCCGTCAGAGAGGATATCTCCAGTTTGAGAATACGAGAACTGCAGCGTGGTCGCAGTCACGGCGGAGAAAAAGGTGGCAACAGTGGAGAGAGTCAAAAGATTTGCTGCGCCGTGCTTCTGTGCGAAACGAATGGTCGGAACACCTTGAACAAAATCAGAGTGATGTCGCCTGGTAGACCACGGAATAACACACCGACTTCGATGAACATAGATAATGTCCCAGTAATGCTGTCGATGTGCTCTCCCATTTCAGCCGTAAGGTCATGCACATAGCGCTGCACAGCAGGATATTTGAATTGTCCTGATATAAGAGAATTGGAATCACGATCATTAAACACCTGCGAGAGCCTTGCCTCTGTAATCTTGTAAACAACATGCCCAGTACTGCTGAAAATTAATCAAGTGACAGGCAAAAAGGCGCTAATTCATACCTTCAAATCGCCCTCAAATGACTTTATCGAAGTGTTAACAGCCTCATCGGTGAACTCCGGAAATTCGTTCAGGCATTTCAAAAAGGTCATGAGAGCCGTAGCGAAGTTCTCGAACTGCTCTGGGAGGCTCTCAAGATCAAGGCTGTCCTCTATGTTAGCTGGAATACGTCCTGGCATGGAGCCCTTCCGTCGTCGAGCTTTGCGTTTTCTGTCCATCAGATTGGGATTAACCAAACATTCGCGCTGCTGACGAGAGACCTTGCGAGGAAAAAGATCAGCCGCATTGTCGCGGAAAAGGAAGAGGATTTGAGCAAGACGCTCGCGAAGCCGAAATGCGGAGGACAGAATTCCAACCGAACTACCGAGCTGGCGAGAAGCATTGGCAAAATTTCTGAGCTATCAGTGTGAACTACGTCAGCCTAATGAACCGTGAAGCTTGTTGTTGAATGGTAGTGACCTCTTTGTCGAGACTATTGATCCTCCTGAAGGAAAGTTTAATAAAAATTTGCAGTATTGATGTTGAACGAACTGCTGAAATTTGTTAAATGCCTCTGCTCCTGCAACCTGTAGTTGCTCGTCAACAGTCGCTAATCCGGCGTTCAACGAACTGTACAGCTGCCAGACGGTCCTACTCACGAACATCTCCGTCATCCTCAAAGCTTGGATTCTGATCAACGTCTGGAGTGAGTAATTGATGAGCTACCTAGATTGGCAAAGGACGGAAAGTTGACCTCGGCCAAGAGATTCAGCCTGACTGAGCTCGTTTAAAGCATTCAGCAGATTGAACAATGTCTGCCTCCGTTTGGTATCTAATTTTGGAGGATGATCGACGCGGGATTTATGAATTGTGTCTCCGAGAAGACTGCCTGTGTAGTCTTTGAACTGGCTAGTAGCAGGTGCGGTACCGGTACCTGTGAGAGGGTACACAGGTTCGGCTACATTTTCGTGTGCAAAAGAGAAACATTCATACCGCAATACATCTTGTTTGCTATGTATATATGCTGTGGCAGCTGTGTGGCAAGAGTAGCCGTTAAAGATAGTTCCAGTTATGAAACTTTCGATAGGACGTGGTTGAAGCTCTTAAGTTCTGGCAGTGTTGAGTGGAGATTGTGAAGGGTGTAAAGAACACGCTAGAAGTAACGCTACTCCATTGAAAGGCTCGAGCCGGCTCCTACGAAAGGATTGGGGTTTCGCTTCCTGCGTTCCGAATTACTTAAACCAGCTTGCCCGCATCGTAATAATAAGTCTGTCTGTAAGGCACTGCCAAAAGGCATCATGATAATAGACATGATAGACACCGCCTGAGATGATATATATCAGATGCTGACCTCGCTGGTCCCTTAACTCACTTTCCCTTCTGTTTCGCTGTCGTCAACGGCGAGCTTGGCAAGGGCCATTAGGAAAACGTGCAGCAAAACGTGTTGACCAGCTTTGTACCGTGGCACCTGGACCACGTGCGTCAATTGCCTCCATCAACTATTTTAGCCAAAACCCAGAAATCGCAGAAACGGTCCGAGCGCTGTTCATGGCGACTCTTGTTCGTACACAAGTTGTGCAGCCTGCCGAGCAGGACGAAAGCCTTCGAACTTCCGTTCCAAAACCATTCCCGACTGCGGAAGAAAGAGAGCATCTACTTCAGGAATCACTTCTCGAAGAACTCGCCGAGGAGCGAGTGGAGTATGAAACTTGCACCAATGGGCGCGTATCGCAAAGCATGCTGCAATCGGCGGCAGCGCTACATAATGCAAATCATATCACACCAGAAAGACTACTCGTGAGTGATGAGTGCCTCAGCGATGTGTCTGCGGATGCTTAGCTCAATTTTTCAGACGGCCATCATGCCATCAATCACTGCAGTGCAGAATTCGTGTCTCATGACACTCAACAACTTGTTATCCGTCCCTACAAGATGGCAGTCCATTGTCCCGGGCAGGCGTCACTCGATGCCAGCCTCTATGCACTGCGAGCAGACCTCGCAATCATACTCCGCCCTTGAGACCCTTGTTTTAAATCTTAGAAATCATGACGGTGGGGAGACACTTCGCGAAGTTCAGGACGATCACACAGCTCTACTAGAAGAACTTAGGGATCGAGTCGATGCCCTGGCACCTTCTATGAACCGAAAGGACGCACATTTTGCACAAGTCATAGTATCGCTCCTTCTGGCCTTGGACCAGCTGCCTGCAGTTTCTCCTCCTTTGGATTCAGCTCCTCAGGCATCTTCATCCACTTCTCCTGGCCTTATCGCCGGACGGCCCGCTGAGCTCCTAAGTACCCTGAAAAGCAGCTTGGCGATCTACAATTGGAACGGATGGCAGGGGCACGTCATCTTTCCCCGCAATCCCCAGTACAAACTGTACAAACCGCGCTCCTTTGGTCCAAGATTGACCGCAAACTAGACAATGTAGCAGCACTTTGTAAAGACCGCGCCGATTCCCACCGTTCCCCCTCCCTAGATCACCCCCCTCAATATGACCACGTAGACCACGACTTCGAGACACCCCCAGAATATGATGCTGAGTATCAATCACCTTCCGAGAAGGCTGGCATCCAGCCGCTGACGTCCATGCCATCTCCCAGCATTTCCAACGAGAAACTCCGCATGGATTTTGATTCTGTGACGCTGGCAATCGAGCGTCTGTATCTCGTTGCACCCCAGTTGCACAACCAACGAGTGGAACTGAAGAGCGCCAAGCTCGCCCAAATGGAACGTGCACGGCTGGAAGGTCCTAAGGTCCAGCCTTCCACAGCTAAGGGGAAGCAGAAAGCTCATGATCGGGATATGCACGACCTCGACCACATGCTTGAACTTATTGGCAAAGCATCAGACCGCAAGATGACAGATCAGTCGGTTGTCATGGATAACAGACAGATGACCAGGCTCAGGCAAGCAAAGCAGCAATACGAAGATCAGGTAATTCCTCCTTACTTTGACCGGAGATTATTACTTATCAAAGCGATCCTTTCAGCGAGTTGCATTCGTCGACCATCTAGTCCAACGTTCGGGAGCTGGGAGATTACACGACCAAGATGCCATCCTGCAACCCAAAGTCAGAGCACTGGATGAGCTCGTTACGCTACCGGAGTTCATCCGCGAAACGATGCTGAGTGGTCCAAACGCATCACGCCAACAACCGATCTCTTCTGGATCAGGGCCTGATGGGGATCCTGTTCCTGACACTTCGACAGCAAGCCACAAGAAGTCACGCAATCGAAGTATATCCGCCCCACAATGGTTGCGCCCTGCAGCGGAACTTGGCCGGCGGCTATCTAAGAGCTCCAGCAGACCAGGCTCGTCCCACGGGCAGGTCCAATCTGGAACAGAGCAGCAGCAACAACAACAAGGTAAGCGCTAGGATATTGTTGTCGACAAAACCTAACCACAGCCCCGCAGGAGGGATTCCACTCGATATTTCCTATGTTGCCGAATATCACGAGACCTTGAAACATGTTCTTATCTTCGTGACAGTCTCGGGCGTTCCTGTTGACACTGAGCTGCAGGCTGAAGTGTTGCCAACTTCGTCCAATGGGACGGAAGGCGACTGGCTGGTGATTAGGAGCTCTTGGGCCTCCTCGCCTCCACTAAGCCTGCCGGTCCGGGTCCCCCCAGGGAAAAAAGATGTCCACAATCGCCAAGGACACTACGAACTCAAAATTGGGATTCCGAGCTCACGGGCGGCGAGGTCCTCTTCACCCGATGAACCTACCCCATTGATGTCTGCTGAGCAACTCCTATCGCTGAAGCCGACATCCTGGTCTTGCATGTCCTGCTCTCTCCCCCTTGTCCACAGTCTAAAGTTGACAAAATACCGCGACCTTCCATCAGAGCATTGGGAAGAACTCGTCGATTCCTGGATGTGCCATGCAGACCAAACGCTACATAATCACGTCGCCAAGCATGGCCGCGGCTTCTGGCCAGAGGAGAGCGAGGCTCTGGTTGGATCCAGCTACATTCTCTTCCAACAATCGGCAATAGTATCTAATAATGTCTCCTGCACCGAGCAGCCTCTGGTGAGTACCCATTTCATGTTAAACTCGCGCTATTATAGGACGACCAAGAAGGCCGACGTTGGGCTTCCACCAGCGGCTGCTAGTCGATCGTCAGTGCTCTGCCTTGATGCCTTAGAAGCCCTCGCAGGTTTCTTCGCACCATCAAGTAGTGGGGCATGTGTCGTGAGACTGCGGCAAGTTTCACTTTCGGTTGATACAAAGCGTCCAATATTGAACGTGGGGAAACTCGCGAGTCACTCTTTCAAACAACTCTCTTCACTGAGGACCATGTGATGGGAGCTACGCTCGAGGGCACAAATTTATCACAAAAACATCTCTTTTTTTATGGTTTCCATATCGATTTTGATGGTGATCTGATTTTTTCTCTTCAGCGAGGTGAGGAGTCGTGGCTGGCACGATGTATATGTGGCGCAATAATTGGTCGGCGGCATGAACGACGCAGTCCAGATGGTACGGCTTCAGTAATGTACCGTTTGTTCAAGTATGCAGTGCGGCCAGTCAGCCAAATAGCGGAGTTCGTAGTCGTACAGTATACCTATACTACTATGCTGACTTCCTTACAGAATTCCCCGATTCCCGATGTCTGCATTCATCATGCAAGACATGCTCGAGCACGTATCCGCTCATGCAACGTACCGCTTTGTGATCTCGGATGAAGAAGAGGAACGGCCACGACTTCTGGTTCGTGTCATGTTCCACTACATTTTTTACTTTTCTCACTCCGCATCAGATATGGCTGTTCAAGCCGAAGATCCGTGTCTCGTATATGCTCCCCGCGCCATACCTTCTTCCGAAACAGGGCTCCATCGACGCGTCAAAAGTTCTGTACAGGATTCTGGGGCCATCGTCGTCAGCGGTGGCTTTGAAAGAGTGCGTGATCTCTGATGAACATTACTTTGTCCCTCTGACATCGTCTACATAGCCTGCTGGCTCGATACCCCGGGTTCCCTCAAGCGGAGCACCTCTTCTATCCGATTGACGTTTGTCGGAAGCTCGCAGGACTCTTGACGGAGAGTACGCTTTCATATCCAGAGAACATAAAGACGATGACAGGCTTGGATGTTGGCTGGTTGAATCGT
Source organism: Suillus ampliporus (assembly GCA_016584345.1). Lineage (NCBI taxonomy): Eukaryota > Fungi > Basidiomycota > Agaricomycetes > Boletales > Suillaceae > Suillus > Suillus ampliporus. The sequence goes on from JABCPV010000200.1 coordinate 32,049, forward strand.
GGATCATGACAGGTGGATGTCGCACTTTCTTGTTCTTGCACCAATTCGAGCGGTGTTTATCGAACGCTCACGCTCCGTCGGAACGATTGTTGTATGATACTTTGTTTAAACATTCGCGTAGATTCTCACCGCAAGCGCCTACGTATGCAATGCTGTTTTGCTTCTATGTCGCACGACAAAAATAGTATTTGGAGCACAAGTTATCTAGTACTTCGCTTCGACGCTGGTCGCCAATAGGTCGCAGACAAGACCCATCGATGCACGGCAATCAAGATAAGGTCATACGCAATGTGATGCTCTGGATTCACTGCATACGGTGTAGAACAAACTACAGTTCTCAAGCACACTCGAAGCGCCTGAGAAGTACGTCCTACAGATTAAGTATACGATATAAATATGCACAGTGGTGGTACACAATGAGGCATGCAAAACTGAGAAACATGGGGCAAATTACACCTCTTGGCTGTCAAGACTTTGTTTCTTGCTCTTTGCAGGAAGGAGCTATACGAGGCAATTAGAAAGATTCAACAGCTAGCAGAGGGAACACGTACTGCAGGGTTGATGTAAGGTACAACACCGCCTTCCGAGATGATCACATCTCCGAGCAGTTTACTCAACCTGAGGACGAAGTAAGCCAAGACTGCGACAGATGAACTAATATAGGGGGCTCACTCTTCATCGTTACGAATGGCGAGCTGAAGGTGGCGAGGATTGATACGGCGTTTCTTGTTGTCACGAGCTGCATTTCCGGCCAACTCCAGGATTTCAGCCGACAAGTACTCTAGCACAGCAGCAAGGTATACTAGAGAAGATGAGTCAACTTCAATGCGAGGCTAGTAAGCTTGGAAACCTACCGGGAGCACCAGACCCAATGCGCTTGCTGACATTGGCTCTCCTCAACATGCGATGGATACGGCTGACTGGGAACTGGAGGCCAGCTCTAGTGGAACGGGACGTGGACTTGGTGTCTTCGCTTTTGACCTTACCGCTGGCCTTACCCTTGCCGCTTGACTTTGCAGAAGGCATGATGAATGAGAATGTGTAGTGGTGGTAAGGGAGGTAAAGGTAGCAAGTGTTAAGTTGAGGCGGGTTTGAGGTAATTACATGACTTGAGGAACGCTGTATTTATAGTCCTGACGCGCCACAATCAACAAAGACGCGTCTGAGCCAAACAAGTGTAAAGTCACGTGAAGGTATATATAGGAGGTGTTGTGGATTTATCTCGCCTCTTTGACGTTGCACCCGCCATTATCAGCATTTGCCCTCGCCCTACCCAGTCATCTATCAATCTTAACTGATCGATTACTACCACTATGGCACCCAAACCCGCGTCAACTGGTGGTAAGGCCCCCGCTGCTGCTAAGGCCCCTGTCAAAACTACCGAGGGTGCAAAAGCTGCGAAGAAGACCTCTAAGACTGCCACAGCTCCAGCTCCTGGTGAGGAGAAGAAGAAGCGGAAGAAAGTCCGCAAGGAGACTTACTCTTCTTACATCTACAAGGGTAAGTGTCATGTTCTGTCAGAAAGTTCTTGATCTGATGCATTTCCAAAGTGCTCAAGCAGGTACACGCAGACACTGGCATATCCAATAAAGCTATGGCCATCTTGAACTCGTTTGTCAATGATATTTTCGAGCGCATTGCTACGGAAGCTTCGAGTATGTACCTTTCACTTTTGTTTGGTCACAGTTAACTCTTGTTTACAGAGCTCGCTGCATATTCCAAGAAATCAACAATTTCATCTCGTGAAATACAGACAGCGGTCCGTCTCATACTTCCGGGAGAGCTTGCTAAGCATGCTATTTCTGAGGGTACAAAGTCCGTGACGAAGGTGAGATTTATGTGGGTCTTGTTCACAGTCTGTTATTAACAGCTGGGGTAGTTCTCGAGCTCTAGCGCCAAGTGAAGAACCATCCTCTGCTATCAGCTGTATCGTTAGGCGTTGTATTATTTTTATAATTATCTTATTGGGATCTAGTATTCTTTTTGTTCTCTCTATGAGCGATGGCTTCTCCAGTCCAAAATATTGGATATAACCTCGGGTCGGAAAGTGAGGGTACTCACTCGTATGCTGGATGTTGACGATGTGATTTATATCCAGGTTCTTCTGTCCCTTTATTTTGCACTCTGCTTTTAGTGCTCAGCATCAACCACGCTGCGGACAGGTCATTTACGTCTGCACCCATCTTGGATGATACAAAAGTACATTCCCCCTGTCTCTTTTGGTGCAGCACGTGCAAACATCGTCCATAGTTCTAGTTCCCTAAAGCGCCCAGGTCAAGGTTACAACTTCGTTTTTCCTATCCGTCCGATAATTTGTCAACCCCCTTGCAAGTGTTAATCGCTCCAAGCAACTTACCTGTGGACTCCAGACCTGAACTTCCTCTTTATTTCCGATGTTTGAGGGCTTTCAAACACATCTATCGAATACCCTTCTTCTATCTTAACATCTTTGACAATGCGAGGTCGAAAGGGCAATTCAAACATGTTAAGGGCGGCCGCACTCGAGGTATCAATCCGGGTGGTGTTCATGGTAGGCATGCGTGGCTGCGAACGAAGTGGGCCGCCCGGATTCGAGTGTTGAGCTGCTATCTGCTGGATGGCGCCGATCACCGTCATCAGGTCGCCTTTCTGGTCCATCCCATTAAACATCTCCCTCCCATTCTTCATCCACTTTTTACGCTCCTTATCATACAATCCTTCTTCACAGATCTTATCCATCGTAACTTGCGCGAGATCGTCCAGCGCATCTCGCGTATGCGAGGGATTTGCATACCCGCCCATCAAGTATTCCAACAGGCTTTGGACGTCTGACATTTTTGAAGCTTGGCGAGAGGTGATTGGGCTCACGGAGGACTTTAGCTGAAGACGATGCGATGGTCGTCGCAGATTGACAGGGAATCCAATCGAAGCAGGCTATCGACCATTATTCTTATTCCTAGAAGAACCTGATGGTCATAAGACCTTCTGGTTGGTAAACGACACGCATCTTGATCAACTGGTCTTGTTTAATCATAAATTTTGGCTGTTGAACTCATAAATCGAGTCACAATACCCAACTCTCATGAAGTAAATTCACAATCCAGTCGCCGAGCTGATCAGATCATCGACTCAGGAGTCCCTCAATCCAGTACTTACTATGCTGACAAATCGGATGAACCCGATGCAGATATTAATGAGTCTGCGTATAGCTATCGCCTTGCCTGACTGAATGAGTGACTACACGAGTCAATTACTGCATCATGCATGTCTCTCCTACAACATCAACGTTGCAACTCCGATGTGTCATATCGATGGGGCTATCTGAGCTCCTCATTGCGCTGCGGCTACGTTCAAACTCTTTGAAGAATGAAATGGACGGAGATGAAGCAATTGATTCGTGAGGTTGTCGAGGAAGTAGTCAGGGTTATCATGAACGAGTCCACGAGGCCACGATGGTCCTGATCTTCGAATGCAACGCGGTCGATGATCAAGCTCAGGGTTCACCCAACCATGGATTCCATTCGGGTGCCAGACTGCCAGTTGACAGCATCACTAGTTTCTCACCGGACCTTCAAAACCTGCTCCAAAACCCCACAGCAGCTCAAGATGTTATGGAGATTGAAACGCTGGCACACCACTCTGGTAAAGACGAATAACTGCTACTCTCAGGAGATTAAAAAGGTGAAGATTCTATTTCAAGTCCTGGAAATTTGTGTGATTTACAAACCTAAGACGACTGTGACGCGATGCAACGCGACTTCCATCTCCGTCGACTTCTGTGGGGTCAGTCGACCTGTGATTAGGCCAGGACTGAGCGTTAGCTCGGTCCGAGCGCTGGTGAAATCGCCGCTAGGGGAATTCATCCATGGCCCGGCGATGTGGCCTCTGAGATACTTATCTCAACTAAACAGCACTGCCCGGTTAATTGAGCCAGTATTGCCAGTACTAAGCATCAATCTCGCATGAACCTGTACGTAGTCATCTTGATTCTTGTGTTCTTCTAGACTGATTCATTGTAGTGTTATCAGCACATACGACCACGTCACTGCGAATTGTCGGCCAGCCAGCCTATCGCCGAAAAAAATCGTTGGTTAGTTTCCTCGCTAGCTCATAACAATTTAGAAATTCGCTCCACGTCGATCAAACAACGTTGTGGCAACACCACCATGCTCCACCATGCTATACACATGTGCTGATATCAATGTCCGTTCGTCCCTCGTACAATGAGCCTAGCAGCAAGCAAACAGGTAGAACCGTCGAAATTTATAAACTGGGATTGGAAACGGTCGTTGTTGATGTCTCAACTTCGAAGCCGAAATCGACGGGTGGGTGGTTTGATGACGCTAAACCTTTACCCTATCTTCCTTCGTCTACTCCGTGTAGCCTTAGGATAAACTACTTTTACCCGGCACAAGATTGCTTGCGGACGATTTTTTTTTTTGAACCATTAGATGTCAATGTGAGCCCCGAGCCCAACACAGTGGCCGACCACACGGTCCGCACTACTTGGCTCCATCTCACCGTGGTTATTGTATTCTTTATGGGAAATAATTTCTAGGCACAGCAATTGTTTCACAATATGGCAGTTACGCGAAACGCACCATGCGCCCCTGAAGCGGATTGAATCGTACCGAAGGTCCGGAATAAGCTACGTCGTCGCCAGTTGTGACATCACAAGGCACGGCTAACAGCGTCGGACGACGACCCTTGAAAGCCCCAAGCTGGCTCAAGTTGGACCAGGCTTTCGTGTGTATACGAATGATAGGGTTCCCCTCAGGAGAACCGGCCCGCGTGAACATGCACTCTAGACTGGGGTGGCGTCCTAATGACATTAGTGATAAGGCTATTGCCTGTAAATGATATATCTGATCGTGCAACGGCTCCATGACTCTCGGCGGGTTGGCTTGGAAAGGGTCGACTAGAAGTTCTAAACGCATAGGAATTCGAAGCATCGAGTGAATGCAAATATCTGACTAACTTGACGATATGACCGGAATTTTCACCAAAGCAAGTGTGATTTGAGACAAGATTTGCGGGGAAATCCCACTACAAATATCAGCTGCTTGTCTTGCTTCGTGTTCCTTATCCCGATCGTGAATGAAAAAATAGATTGAGTTGCTGCCTTGGTCAACCACTTCCTCCACCGATGGGGCCGCAGATCACAGGGTGGGCATCCTGGATTGACTCAGAAGCATCCATCTAGCTCCACAGGTCTCGTCGCCCTATACACACGTGCACCCCCGAGTCGGATGATAACGCCAGCGATAACTGTGTTCATTAGGGCCTGACACCAAAGCTCATCCCTCTTCGTTTCCTCACAAACACCGAAGGGAAATCATTCACCGAGGTTCGTCCCCTCATTTACTTCTGCCAGAAGTGCCACGTACTCGTAATTCGATGACGCTCGTAGCCGAATAAAAAGCCTGGACCTACCACCATCGAAACGAAGACCCGCCCGTTCCGGATGGAACAATTCCGGTATGTGCATCGTGACGCATGGCCCGGTCGACGTTATGCTGAATCTTAGTTTAGTTGAATCTAGTTTACACGAGCCGTTTGCCAACTTTATCGTTTTGATCGAGCTTGACCATTGCAATGGATATTAAAAACGTACGAGATTGAATTGAGCGAATTTCGGCGGTGCCCATATGGTCTGGTACCACTGAGGGCTGCTAACAGGGCTGCTAACAGGGCTGCAGGCTGCCGCCTGGCTGGTTCGTAAGCCTTCCGGTGTCAGCTTGTAATCATTTAGCAGAACTTTTCGAATGGGAACAGTGAACGTTTGAATAATACCCGCTCAATATAATTACCAGGTGATGGTTATGATTATGACGAGCTCCTGTCACGAAAGACAGCGTATGGACAATATCATTCCGGAATACACGGCCCGTCGGTAGAACAGGCCTAGGGAATGAGCTGCAAAATATCGTGATACCCACTGTATTGGTTACTACCATCCGAGAGCATCCGAGCCGGGCACTAATTACAACTCACTCGATTCTGCCTCAACAGATTCTCTTGCGCTTAAACTATGATATATGAAGTTGAATCAATGAAATTGGTGGAGAAATGACTGGGATCTGTGTTAACGCATCTCTCCGTCAGGTTTGCCGATTTCTTTTCTAGTCTTGAACCCGCCACCGGCGCCACCGAGTAAAGATGATCGGCGTTCGGGCCTGAGGAAAGATAGGTTATCTTTGGGGCTGGTGGGCGTTCGCCATACTAACAAGGGCAAGCAGCCAGCCCAAAGCACGGGAAATCGTATGGACTAACCCTATGATATCTACCGTGGAACACGCTTTATCTCATGATCAAGTCCGAAAAGCGACATAGCTTTCTGCTCACGTTGACACGGCGAGATGCTTGTCGTGGTTGATTGCCATACAAACTTCATCTACAAGTGCTTCTCAGATATGATATGTAGATTTTACAACCTCTCCACTGCCCCGTCTTGTCGTGAGAATGCCAGTGGCAGTCTTGTCCTAACGACCCATCCAGCCCTAATAATGACGCATGAGTAGGGTTCTGGTGCCAAATTGCGGAATGCACATACACCATCGACAACCAAAAGTTCGCCACAGACGTATTGACTTGCGCTACTGGCAAGGAATACGACCGGACCAGCAAAGTCTTCAGGATTACCCCACCTCCCTGCGGGTATCCGCTCCGATATCTGTCTGAAGCGTGTTGGGTCCGCTAACAGCCTCTCGTTCCTAAAGGCGTATCAAGCGGTCAGACCGGTGAAAAAAAAGTAGACACCAAAAAGAGTCGAATGATGGGAGTTCAAGAAGAGAGGAAAAATTGCGAAATGAAAGCCCAGTCGGCAGGAAGATGTCAACAATACTGGACAATAGCTAGCGACACGGGTCACACACGAGGGGTAATCTCACAAAGACCCCAAGCGATAGCAAGAAAAGATACACGTACATCTCTGTGGCGATATACCCCGGACAAATGCCGTTCACTTGGACGTTATGCTGGCTCCATTCGTTACTGAGAGCCTTCGTGAGTTGGCCAAGAGCACCTTTCGCGGCAGCATAAGCCGGGACGGTGACGCCGCCTTGGAATGTCAGCAGGGAACAAAAATTAATGATCTTCCCCCTCCTAAGCGGAACCATGTGCTGGCCCGCCGCTTGCGATAAAAGCCACACAGACTTGAGGTTTACATCGAGAACCTAAGAAAGGAGGGAAACATGTACAACTTGAGAATTTGATACTAGGCGGGTTTAAAGGAAATTTGAGTAGGCAACTCACATCATCCCAATCCTTCTCGGGGAAATCGACACTCGGTGATCTCCGCTGGATTCCAGCACAGTTGACCAGGACATGAATATTGCCGCCCATGAGCTCTAGTGCCTTGGGGAAAAGTTCCCTGACAGAACCCAAGTCGCGCAAGTCGCAATAAACGACTTGCGCATTCGCGCCTAGCGCGCGAATGGCATTTACTGTATCCATATTCGGCTCTGTATCCGGAGAGGAATGACGCTGAACAAGACATATTGAGGCACCCGCTTGAGCTAAAGCTAGTGCGCAGGCAGCACCTATGCCTGTTGTTAGGTTAACCGCGATGCGGAGAGGTCGAATTTGTTTTAATTAGTTGAATATAACGACTTGGCGAGGAACAGATACGTTACCTCTGGTAGCTCCAGTAATGAGGACATTCTGGCCTGCCAGAGAAAAGAGTTGTGGAGATTGTACAGACGGTGTTGGGTCCATTTCGAAAAAAGGTTCACATGAGCGATTGGAGACTCATGTGGATTTTTATATTCTTGTGATGCGACGCTGGAGTAGACGCGAGATTTGATTTTACCCCGCATCGCGGCTCACGACCCGAGGAGCCGGCAGCAAGACTTCGATAAATGATTTTGTGAAAATGGAGATTGGAAAATATTTGTCACGGAGATTCCCGATTTGGGCAAATACTATCCGAAAAGGTGACTGTCACATGTGACGTTGTGTTACATGTATTGTTATTGAGTTGCATTTTGCAAATACGGATACGGTTGAACGGACCGGAGGGATCCTTCCTAATATGGTTGAATGATAAGTCCTGTATCAAGATGCAGTTCTCCTCACGAGATTGCTCCTTCTTACAACTTTATATTGCATATATAAGGGCACCGGTTGGTACAAGGATGTACGTCCCTCAACACTTCCCCTCCACCCATCACAAATATGTCCCCCGTCGCGCTTCAGGTGCAGCGTGCACTTGTCCTTCATGGTCCTAAGGACCTTCGTCTCGAGGAACGTCCGTTCTGGCCTCCACAATACAACCAGGCACAGGTAGCAGTCCAGTCAACCGGACTGTGCGGAAGCGACTGTGAGTGATTTCCGTGTCCTAAAAGTTTCACTTTCGAGCAAACTATTCTAGTGCACTACTATCTAGAGGGTCGGAATGGTGATTTCGCACTCCAAGCACCTCTCGTCCTCGGTCATGAGTCAGCGGGTGTTATCACTGCTGTCGGTCCGGGTGTGAAGAATCTTTTCCCCGGTCAACGCGTTGCAATCGAGGCCGGCATCATGTGCACAGAGTGCAATTATTGCCAGGCTGGTCGTTACAATCTTTGTAAGGATATGCGCTTCGCCAGTAGCGCGAAGACCTTCCCTCATCTCGACGGGACCCTACAAGATCGGATGAACCACCCGGCACATGTTATTCATCCGTGGGTCATCAATTTTGATCTTCCTCCGCACACTCTAACTCCACATCAGACTTCCTGATAACTGCAGCTTCGAACAAGCCGCCTTGGCCGAGCCGCTGTCAGTTTTGATACACGCCGGTAGACGAGCCAATCTTGGTTCAGGTCAGCGTGTTCTCGTGTTCGGTGTGGGTTCAATTGGTGTCCTCGCTTGTGCACTGGCCAACGCATATGGTGCCTCGCGGGTCGTTGCCATTGACATCAACCAGGCGCGACTGGACTTCGTGAAGTCGCACGGTTTCGCTTCACAGACGTATTGCTTGCCCATGGTCGATAAGGCTAAAACGACCGAAGAGCAGCTTCGACGTGCAAAAGACAACATCACGACTGCCTTGCACAAATTCAACGAGCCTGAGGGCTTTGACGTAGTCTTCGAATGCACGGGCGCTGAACCCTGCATTCAGATGTCAATTCACGTAAGTTGATAGTCTGCGCGAACCTTCAATTAGCGCTTACTTGCAACTTTTCAGGCTGCTATTACGGGTGGCAAAGTCATGCTAGTCGGAATGGGGTCGCGAAATGTAATGCTTCCACTCTCTGCAGCGGCCCTGCGTGAAGTAGACATTCACGGGTCCTTCCGTTACGCCAACACGTACCCTGAAGCTATCAAGTTGCTCGCATCGGGCAAACTCCGCAATATCGAAAAACTCATTACGCACCGCGTCCCTTTAGAAGATTCTGCTCGAGCGTTTGAATTATTGGCTCGCGGCAAAGACGAAGATGGGAAGATGGTTATCAAGATTGTGGTTGGACCTTCATGATAGTTCTCGCTTATCTCTTATTGTTTCATCTTTATATCTAGAGGACGGACTAAGACATGCACGTAGCTTTTCATATTTCAGCACAGGCATCTCGGATCATGTTACGGGGGCATCTGTATGTTATCTATGCGCCCCTGTGTTCAAACGCACAATAAACGCATTCGCATCCATTTTTACTTCGCCAATGCCTATCGTGGATAACCCTGGACATTTAAATTACAGACTTGCCGCGAGGTGAGGTGAATCGAAACGAAGTGCGACCTCGTTGGGGCTTCGAACTTCGAAGTGAAACGAGCCGACGCAAGTATAACGAAAGACAGACCTGCAGGCAAGCCAGTGAGGCCATGCAGATCCTACGACACTGTTCAATTAACTCATGAAAGGCACGCCCTCGTGTATGCTCAGCGATTTGCGCCAGCGGCGCCGCTGCATTTGAGACCGAGGCCTCAGTTTCAAGCCGGCGGCTTTATATGTTCGGTTCCGCTCTGAAGAAATAAGTACTTATGGTGCGAGCAGCTTTAGAATATGTATTCCGCCGATCCATGAAATGTGCTCATTTAGCAAAGTTTGTCTAAGTTCAAATTCTTCCGACTTCCCACCTTCTCCCACCATACCCAAGCAAGACTCATTCATGCCCAGACAACTGCATCTAGTCAAATGGCTTGATATGCTAGTCCTTATGGGCTCGTGCAATCATCAGTCCGTGCCGGCAAGAGAACTTCGTTTTTGTAGCGCGAGGGTTAGAGATGTGCGCGTCCCTGTACTGCGAGCTGGTAAGATGTCCATCGCATCAAAATTTCCATGCGCTAAAACAAAACACTTGATTCTATTCCGAGGAGAAAACAGATGCTCTACCTTCCAGGATCGAACGAGACTACAGTGTTACGCGTTCGCCACCATATGCGAGCATCAAGCGAGAATATGCGACGAGGTAGGTTCACGCCTGTTCGTTCGGTTTCTCGCAGAGCACTCTGATCCAATTCGGGTGCGAAACGAACCGACGGTAGTGCTTATATCAAGTATGGAGTTGACGTCGAACTATCAAACAAAGACATTGATAGCAGTCACGCGTATCACAGACATGCGATTGAGCTTGGACCCATCTGACATCATCGCATGAGCTAGCATCAAAATGCTCGCTGGCAGTGTATGGGAAAACATCGCAGAGTTCTTCCCAGCATCAGCGTTATTTTTCCTTTCCTTTGAACAACAAGTGGCGGATTACCACCAGCGGCCCGGGAACCTATAGAAATGGGATGGGGGCTCGGGTAAAGTTGTACAGAGTTCTGCCTTCTTGACAGCAAACAGGATGATTCAGCGTTGTGGTGTAAATAATGACGTATCACGATGAGGTTTTCAGTGGTGGTAACAAGGATTTACGATCAAGTTTATGTGTGCGCGAGTCCATAGTGATGATAAACAGAGGAATTCTCAGTAGAATGGTCGCTACAGGACTCGGGGCTTGAGCGCTCACTAGGACAAGTCGTTATTCCACGTAAAACCCATCGTTGAGTATAATGCTACTTGTATACAAAGGAGATAACCAAGTTGAGCTTAAGAGTTGACTATGACGACGATTACCTGTTACTGGCGGATCAGGTGCTTTGGTTGCTTTTGCTCAACAAGACGTAACGGATGAACTATGTAGATCAAACTGCCTGAAAATTCGGATCGAAGCGATGACACCTCAAGGACAACCCACTTCGCCGACGACGCCACTGGGTCGAACACTTGGACCCTCACGCAATAAACTTACCTATTGTCACACCGCGGAAAGGCTTCCGCGCCGCAGGTTCATGAGAAGCGCATGTCTTCTTCTCCCGCGATGATTGAAAGGCCTCAGAAATGTACAAGGGAAGGAAGCCGAAGGTCTGGTACAACTGTCTTTTGCGGGCTTGCAGCGGAGGCAACTTTACATAAGTTTGAGAAGTCCCATGCGCTGAGAACGCAGGAATGCGGGGGTGAATCTTCAATAGAATTCGTGCTAATTCAGATGCGCATAAATTCCGTCCTGGGTAACTGCTATCGTTTTGGTGGCAAATTCCCTTAGCTTGTACGCGCCCTCAGGAGAACCGGGGCCGAGGTCGATGAGAAAAAGAAGGACGAGCAACGTTGCACCATTGAACCAATGATGTGGTTTGTCATGTACGACAGCTGGCAGAACCATTACTCCTACATGAGCAATGATCCGTTTCATACATTCGTTGTTCCGATCCACGGATCTGCCAGTGATTCCGCTGTTGCAGCGAAAAAATGATCTACATGTGCGAGCTACGGAGAGAAAGGTGTGAAGACATGGAGCGGACTATCCACGTACTTTCGATGCTATATCGGTCACTGAGAGCTCAGAGAAGCAACGGAGCGGTCGGATGTCGCGATTGTGTCGCGGCTGTGCGAAACGGGTCAGGTGAGAGTATAGTAAGGAACGTCATATAGTAGGGAAGAAGTAGCAGTGTTGGGTTAGTGGCTGGTCAGCCGGACTGCTTGTCGAAATAGCCAATGATTTCGGCTTTGCGATTGCAACGACCTCGCACCTGAATCAAACATGTGAGCAAAATTGCTATATCTAACCTGCTATATGCTCACATGCATATCACATTACATAGAGTTATCGGCAAGTTGAATCCTGAGCTTGAAGCTTGTTGGGGTGCATGCGTATGCATCCTTATCTGCTAGGTTACACATTCCGAAGCTAAACCGAGTAGAAATAATGGTCAGAAGCTACGAGTTCCTTTATGGAAGGAACATTGGTCTGCCTAATGGGGGAGACTATGTGAGTCCGGAATCATGCGCGTCTCGGGGCTGATGCGAACCCTGAAACAAGATACGGCCTATGCCTATGAGAGCTCATCATGTGTTGTGATCACAATGAATCACTCTATCTTGGAACTACACTATTACCTGAATTACATACTTTCGATCGCCAGTCTGGACTCGGGTACGGCCATTTCCGCTGATAGTACCGACCTGGTTCCTGCATGCTGCCCGTGTTGCGTAGAACGTTGCTGTTCGGCTTCCACGTTATCGGCTTCGGCGACCTAACAATGTTCATACATAGTCAAGACTCAATACACCCGAGAGGTGAATAGAACAGTCTGAACCACAGAGCCGTGCACAGGCCCAAGTTTGCCAAGAAGGTCCGATCCCCATAGGCGTTCCTTCCTTCCTTATTATGGCTCAATGGGGTGCAGTCATTGACATTTGACAATTGGCAAAATGTCCCCGTAAGTTATATGAGCAGAGGTCTGTATACTGCTGGATACATCTATTGATGGAAGTCCAGTGAGCCAAGGAACAGCATTGAGAGTTGTAGGATCTGACTGTGCAACAACTTGGTGAATGGCGTTCCAATCGGTGGTGTTCTACAAGGCTACAAAACACAAGCACTTAGTGCGACTCGTCCCATTACGCAAGTCATCGTTTGTCTATCTTGGACCTTTTCACCTTTGGAACATTGATACTTATCTATACGTCTATATCAAGATTCACTGGAAGGATCCATGATTTCAGCTGATCAACTATTGACGCTCACAGCCGAAACTAGGACATCTACAGCCGCAAGCTGTCCCCATGCGATGAACGAGGTCGGGCCAGGACCCTGCCAGGCCGGTGAGTACCAAGTAGAGCTGGAACTGCTATTTGATGCCAGGTCAAGCACCGCGTTGTACTACATAACAGAATTAGAGAGACGGAAATGAATGGTAGGACAAAGCGTGCCTGAACGTCTGTATAGCTCCGGATAAGAGCCCTCAAGGCAGTGTTACCAGGGTTGCGGATCCAGGCCTCACCTAAGCCGCGGATGAGTACAGCTGAAAGTATGACCCGTGTATCAGTTGCGATAGAGTGATTAGGGCGAGGAACATACCCTTAAATCCAACACCATCATTGTCTTCTGTAACGTCGGCGCCTTCGGTAATAATACCATCGCTGCCTTCCCATGCCGGCGCTTTTGTCGCTGCGGCAACGATGTCCAGCATGCTACAAAGCCAATAGTGTCGTCAACGGGATGAAGGCAAGGAGGAAAACTCACAGTGAAGTCCAGCTATAGTCACCAGTGACGGATGCTAGGATGCTCAAACCTTCGATATACTTGCCGCTGTTGTAAGTGAACAGCCAGCTCGGGGAAGAACGCGTGCAGTCCTCAGCATCGACCGTGTCAAGGACGAGATTCCCAGAATTCATGTTAGTGGTCTTGATGAAGTTAGCGGAGAGAATCGCAGCATCGGTGTAAGTGTCATTTCTAGTTGTGGATGCGAGATAGGCCGAGAGACTGGACGGGGATCAGTGATGATTTGCAGTTACTTTGGTGGAACACATAGGCATACGCTATATAGAGGCTTTCTCGAACCAGATGAGCACATTTAATATGAAGTAATATTAAACCATACCCAGTGGTGATAGAGTTAACACTAGTGTCATCGCTCGAGGGGCGCTGGACACACAGTTCAGTCTCGCCATGATTAAGTGAACATAGTTTCTCAATTACCCAAAAAACACCCCCCACCATAGTTTCTAGCTGTATGTCAGACAATACCTCAGCGAACGATAATTTTTGACGCACCTCCATCACAGGACCCTTCAATGGGGAAGTCCTTGTTGGGCTGTGTTCCAGAGCTCGCATCAGATGCAGTGATTACGCTTTATGTCACAGATCAATTATGTGAGGAGCGCTAGCACCGAGGTACACAACTCACTAGTTTGAGACGTGCTGCCAAGTTGCAATGGCATGATTCAAAAGATTGGGATCGCCGTATGCGCGGTAGCCATAATAAGCTGCTGTAGCCCACCACCTAGTGCCACGGGGAATCAGCAAGAAAACACACAAGTATACAGAGGCGTACATTGCATCATCATTATACTAGTAGGAGGTAAATTATGACACACATGATACACGAAAGATTTGCAACTCACCCTGCCTCATGATATGTTAGAGTGAAATCGTGTTTCAAGCCTGCAAGAATACACGCACCCGTACTGGTCGTAATCTGTATATAAGCTAAAGGCAGCATTCAAGCTATCCGTCACTGCTTGTCGATTTGTCGTTGATTTTGTGAAGTAATCCAGATTAGCCATCGCGGAAAGCACGTTCGCATCCTGCCAATATCCAAGTCCTAAAGAAAATGTATTATGAGTTGCAGGTAAACGTACCACCAGGTACGATGCTTACCGCTGAAAGAGCCTGTGCCAGTTTCAAGAACAGCAGTAAGAGTGTTGACACAATTCTGTGCAACTGAGACACGATCTGAACGAGAAAGGGAAGTACTAGGATCCTGTATACAATAGCTATCAGCGATATGTCATAAGATAGCGACAACAGTTCGACTGACACGCCACGTAGATGGGACGCTCAGATTTTGCGCAACCGTGAAAGGAAATGGGAGTGCAAGTGCCACCAAGCTACCGGTTAACATCGTGATCCAGAAATTCCAGAATCAACACCTCCTGTGAGCAATATATTAGGGAGGTAAACAACTTAACCGGTCGTTTAGACATCATGTTGTTTGGTCTGCGCACAGTGGCCGTCAGTAAACCGGTTTACTGATGCGTTGCATCACGAAACCATGACAGGTGCGCCAATGACGCATGGCTGCAGATGCCGGCTCAATTTTACCATAGGTCACTAGGCATCAGCATACACCACCGATACATCATGCATCATGACCGAACTCACGCCAATCACCATGAACAGCGCCTTCATCATGAATGATGCGGTGCAACATTAACTGACTGGGCGTTAGTCAGCAAGTGTTTACCCTTCTGCTGTAATTCAACAAATTGGCACTCCTCCCGAGCGGTGAGCGCTAGCTTCTGCACAGGGAGAGACATACCTTGCGGCGCGGCTTAACAGATGGCGCTTCCAGATCTCACCTACATCGCTGCTCCCATGGTCAAGCAAAGTGATGCTCCCTTCCGGCTGTTGACACAGCGATACGGAGCAACTCTCGCGTATACACAGATGCTTGATCCTCACAAGCTTCTTGAGGATCGAGATTACCTCGAGTTTCATCAGCGTGATCTAACTCTTGGTCGCGGTGCTTGGAATGGGATGGACGAACCCGTCGTGGTGCAGCTATGTGGAAATGACCCTGAGACCATTGTTCAAGCTGGAAAGAAGATACAAGGCCTCTGTCACGGTATTGGTGGGCGAAGGTCCTCGAGTAAAATGTATTAGCTACTAAATGAGCTGCTAAGTGCCTAGATTTGAATCTAGGATGCCCACAAGAGCATGCCTGTGAAGGTCATTACGGTGGTTATCTTCTAGCCAAAAAGGATTGGCCACTTGTCCAGTCGATAGGCAAGCAGGTTCATTTATCATCACGAATATCCTCTTAATCGGTAGGTATGTGATTCAGTTTCTGCGATGTCCCAGCTATTGCAGCCACCGACCTCCGTAAAACTTCGTCTCTGTCCTTCATCATCACCCCCATCTTCCACAGTTGAATTTTCCGCCCTTCTGGAACATGCAGGTGCTTCTTGGGTAACCCTTCATGCGCGTCATGTATCTGCCAAACGACGACGTCAGGGAGCTGCAGATCTAGACGTGGTACGCGCTCTGAAAACAGCACTCAAAGTACCAGTCGTGAGCAATGGCAACGTTCGTACGTGGGAGGATGTACAGAGGAACAAGGATGAAACCCAAGCTGATGGCATTATGGTAGGAGAAACCTTACTCGGCAATCCTTGGTTTGTCCGCTGTCCTCCATTTCCTAAGACCGCGTCACTGATCACACATGAACAGCATATTTGCAAATGTTATCCCAGACCCCGTTCGAATATCCCTGGAATACCTAGAAATATGCAAAGAACTCCATGACATAGCGACATATAAGACTATCGAGACTCATGTCAGACATTTTATCGAATTTCAGTGGTACGTCGCTCCTGTAATTTCTGTCGCACGATGACATATCTTACTCCTTTCATCAGCTCTCGGCGGCCATGGTATAATAAGTTTCGCACAACACTGTCTGCATGTGAAGGGATCCACGACATCGAGCACTTGCTACGCACGAAGGTGACCAGATGGCGGGGCAAGGCTGCACGCAAAGATTATGACGCGTGCATCGACGATCTGGAATATACCACGGATTGACACATTAGCAGATTCTCCCCTTTCTAGGCCTGAGCACCTTGTCGAGTGCAATGTGTTGATTGCGATAGGAGATGAATGCAGCATCGCAGAATATCTGCGATATGGGTTTGTTGGTGCACGCTTGACGTAAAGGACAAAATCCGCCGATCAACCCAAAGGATCCGTGAGTTAGAGTTCAGTCTGCAAGAAAGGCTTGGATCCAAGCTATGTCGAGAGAACGACTGACCTTGAGGTGTGGGCATCGTTTCTAGACAACCTTCATTCATTTCAATCCCTTCTCGAGGCTCCCACCACCCAAGTCACTGCGCCACGATCCATGATCGTGTCGTAATGTCGAAGCGCTACCAAGAGGGAACCACATGACTAAATGTTTGTGGTGCTCTTGGCGAAACCTTCCGTTTTCAAGACGAAAAACCAACCGCAAAACGTAAGTACTTGATTCGCCACCATCAAGGGCCACCAAATCCAGGTCGAAACTTCGAACGCGTATCGCGCTCAGTGTCGGGTATTGTTTTCTCAACCCACAAGCTCACACTTTGGTAACGAATTCATAAAATACTGAGCCCGGACAATACACATGTGACCACATGCTGTTAGGCTCCATTTCTCCGACGAACGATTGCTATCAGTATTACGCCATCTATTGTTCATTCCCAGAATGTCTGGCAGGGTGCCCAGGACATAAGAACAAGCCGTCGTCCTACCGTTCCATTTCAGACTTACCCAAAAACCCCTCTGTCAGATCCCACACCATTGGCATTTCCAGGTACCCGGGTATCACTCATCCCCTTCCATTGTACAAGCTCCCGTTGCAACACCATAGTAGTCGTATCATAATGTGGAAGCGCAAAGAGAGAGCAAAAAGCTTGGGGAACATCTTAGTTCCTCTTCAATATCAGCAGCTTTGAGTAGACAGTCAATGAAAATGACCGCGTACCAAGAAATTACGCGAAGTGTTTGTGGTGGTTTACCAAACCCTTCCGCTTTCAATACGAACAAATAACGGCGTGCTGACAGCTCCACGGGGCAGCGCTCAGCGTTGTGCATAATTTGTGATCCATCACCGCGGTGTATCATACTAGTAGGCTGCTTATTAGTTAAAGCTGATATTGTGAACTGCTACGAGCCATATTAGTGGCCAGGCCGAAGCGGACTCCGGAAATCCTTAAAGGTCAAATGAAAGTCTTTCCGCGATAGCGATCAGAAAGAACTCAGTGGACAGCCTCTGCCGTGGATTTGACTCCGTAATTTGATAGCATGCTTGGATTGTCGTGAAGTGAGAAAATTTGGATAGAAGGCGCATAATGTTACCCTCGAGTAGGAGTATATTGCGGATGCTTCGAGTGAGCTCCTGGTCACGGCCTTGCGGTGAACGCCAGGGTTGAGGTGGGGCGTTATGGGTAGCGGGAACCTGAGGCTGCAGGGGTGGTGGTCGTTGAGCGTGCGGTCAAGCATGGGTTGCAGCACAACTTAGTGTAGAAGGAACGTCTTCCTTCGCCTAAGATCTGCCTAGGCCTAGGGAGACTAAGCATATAGCTGCAGTCTGAGGGAGATAGCTGAGTGCTTTGACTTAAAAACCTCGCCACACACTGGAGTCATTTGTTCGTCACCGTCTGTTATACATTGCCATGCCACACAAAAACAAATTGTGAAATGAACTGCGAAACGAACTGGAACGAACTGTGCTGTCCATTGTGTATAACAATATTTATCGCTGTCCGGCTGAACCTCGAGGCACTTTCTGAGTATTGTGTGCCTTGCGTCAACCCGGTTTTGGGACTGCAACGGCCGAGTGTCCTCGTCTTCCTCGACCGAGTCAACGGCTTACCCATTGGCAGGAGGCGGAGCTCTTGACTCGGGGTCCGTGGACTTGGGTTGGATACCAGTCTCCTCCGTGTGCCTGTCTAACTTTGCCTCGGGAATCTACACCGCAACGCCATCAATAGAGAACTGAACAAAGACGACAGGAGACATACCGGTAGTCGGATAATATACGCCAGCAACGAGCAGCACGCGGCAAGCGTGAACACAGCGCGGAGACTGGTGGCGTACGAGTCTCTTGCTGTGCGTTGCAAGTCCGGCGGCAACTTGCCCACGATTGTGGTTGAATGCCTGATCTTACTCACAATCTAGATGAGGAAAATATAGCATCGAGATGGACTGCTTAAAGGGTAACATTTCACCTCTGCTGCGTCATCACCGTGTATCCTTGACCGAAGCTCGGACTCAAGTTTGACCTGGAACACAGCCGATGCAATAGCAACACCCGCTACTTGTCCTGCACCCGAGCGATCAACATTGTTGACAGGAGTCGTACGAGCGACTCACCTATGCCACGAAAAAGCTGTCCAAAACCAGTGCCAATAGCCATCGAATTCTCTGGGATATGTTACGCTGTTACAAACTTCAGCGCAGGAGCCATGATAACACACCTGGGAGGTGTGCGAGCAGCGCAACTGGTTATTTGTTTGCAACACAGTCAGCCATCTCAAGCGCAGTTGATCATTGACATCCTACGTACCAAGATTCGTCTGTAAAACGACGGCGTTGCCGAACCCGAGTGGGATCTGAAACAGAGTTATGATCCATACATCAGCCAAAAAATACAAGGCATCGCTCACAATGCTCAACCATTTTTGCAGTGGCCCGGAGTCCTCCCGCATCAAAGCAATGAGAGTGGTTGCAATAAATGGGAAGAATCCGAAGGTAAGGTTGAGAAGTTTATACTTCCCGGTGCGGTGCATCATCCATCTAGCACTGATGTGAGTCAAAAGCGAAATAACGACTACGCGTACACCCACCCGGCAAACAATGACCCCGTGGGCATGCTTATACTGTACGGAAACATATGCGAGCCTATCTGCGGTTAACGCTGGTATTGGAATAAATCAACAGCGACATACCTGCCTCGGATGCGCTTGTGAGAGCCACTGTCTGAAACCACATCGGAAAGAAATATATTACGGTGAAGTTGCTCAATGACACAAGGACGTTGCTGGCTCCAATAACAACAGGGACCTTCTTTTTCAAGAGAGATGGTGCCATAACAGGCTCTGGCGCAACTAGCAGTTCTACCAAGATGAAAACTATGAAAAAAGTGGCCGCGAGAACCAGTGACACGTATACCCATCGGCTCGACCACTGGCAAAGGGTCAACCGATTGGATATTTCATTTGAATAATCACTCACCGGGAGATCCTCGCTGTATTTCATACTCAAGAACACCAAGCATGATCCAACCTGAAAGAAGTCAAGAACATCTAACGAATACATAATAGTATTGACTCACAGAGAGTAAAAGAGAAAAGTTACCGCCATAATCGATTCTCTTCAGAATGTCTTTGGTGCTTTTGCTTTTACCCTAGCAACGAGATGAGTAGATGTCAAGTTTAAGATTCTTCCGAGTGCTTACGGGGGTGACATATCGCAAGTTGTATGTCGTAAGAACAAGCGACAATGCAAAAAAGGGCATTTGCATCAAGAACGCCCATCTCCAACCAAACCTAGAATGCATGGTGGATAGGTGGGATAAGATAAGACGGGTACGCTTACCGGTCGCTTATGAGACCTCCTATAGGGCCTCCTAGACCCATGCCAAGCTAAACACGATAAGGTTGTCAGGTTCAAAACGTGGTGGAACCCGACGTACGCCATGGAACAGACTTGCGACCCCTTGCGCAAGCCCTCTCGACTACACATATTCCTGAGATAACGATAAAGGTGAGAAAGCAGAAAGCAGAACGTACCCGCATGGAGTACATATCGTTCGTAGCAATCCTGAAGTCATCATGGTCACATTTAGTCATTATGAACTGAATGGATTGCCTGATATTGGGACTCACTGGCAGGTCGTTTGAATACCACCACCTCCCATGCCAGATAGCTGCAGGATCATGTTACAAAAGAGTGAAATGAATTTGACGGAGGAACATACAAATCGCGCCGCAACCAACATCTCCATGTTCGTGGAGAAGCCACAAAACAGGGTACCCAGCGCGGCGATGGAGACAGCCAACTGGTTTGCACCCCGTCTCCCCATGATGTTGCATAAACGTCCGTATAAAGGTGTAAAAGTGCAGGTCGCAAGCAAGTATCTAAGAAGGATTTTAAAGCAGAAATTTTGGACGAAGGGAATCGTGCTTACGATGTACCAAGCCAGCTGGCTTCATTTGCCTTGTTAAAGTCAGAGGAGATGGATGGCAGCACTGCAACAGAACTGTCAAATCAGCATTGGGATAAATGCAACAGCCGTACATGTCGCAACTAGGGTCACTGGATTCCGGGTGTTCTGGTAAGAGTTAAGACTAGACGAGAAAACAGAAACGTACAGTTCAAAGACTAACAACAAGTCAGAAAAACCAGAAGGACTGTCCGATGCAACGCTCACGGAAAGGAAGTTGGCGGACCACAGACCAAGCAAGATTCCGTAGCGCGTCGACTTCGAAATGTCTCGAGGACCGGGATGGCGATGTTGTGTTGAATGTCCATCGTTTCCATTCACCAGCAGTGAATCTCTTTCCGATGCCATTTCGTGTGTATGCAGTTGTAGTCAGAAGTCAGAATGACACGCAGTCGACACTTGCACTTCATTAAATAGTGCACGTGGTGGGTGGTGCGACTTGGGGCCGGCAGAACTGGCAGAACCCGGGCGATGAAATTGTTGCGACGTGAATGACGTGCTACGGAAGACATTAAGTAATGGAAGTTGAAATCGACGATGAACTTATCTCAGACAGGGCGTCAGCACAACCAGTTCTGTCCAGCAGCGGCCTTTCTTGAAGTCCGATCTCATCTCCGAGAGTTCATAAAGTGCTGCAAGTCACATCGCTCGGAACTCGCTTAACTAAGTGTCCGACTAGTCTTCCCTAGACAAGCCGTTGAGATGGTGAATTGTAACAATTTGGGCACTGAATCAGAATCCAACACAGCGTTATATTGGTTTATCGAAAGAGATAAAAGGTTGAAGACTCAAGAATACCCAAGAGCTCGCAATAACCTGCTGTGCCACGTCCCAAACTCCCACGGAGTGTGAAGGAGGCTTGATACGAAGGAACGACTATCTTCGAACTTCAATTGCCAGTCTGGCTAGGGGAGACTAAATGAGTTCGCGATTTGGTAACAGATTCATAAAATATTTACGTTATGGCTGGCCTCAGATCAGACTCGAACTGTCCGCCGAAAATCCAATCCAGTCCTACTACTTGCTTAGTAGGACCGCTGTTGACAGTGAGTTCGCACTTTGGTAACGGATCCGTAAAATACATAGCTCAGATGCTTCCTGCTGGCAGCCACAGAGCCAAGGACTGCCAACGATTATGTCTACCGCATATTTTGTTAGAGGCCGCCGATCAGAAGAA
Organism: Suillus ampliporus; assembly: GCA_016584345.1. Taxonomy (NCBI): domain Eukaryota; kingdom Fungi; phylum Basidiomycota; class Agaricomycetes; order Boletales; family Suillaceae; genus Suillus; species Suillus ampliporus. The sequence continues at coordinate 53,938 of JABCPV010000200.1, forward strand.
GGCTTCCGAGGAGCCATACACAGCCAAGAGTCTTGCTGTAGGCAACCTGCGGTCTGAGTTTAGCAATATGTTACGGGTCACTCACTCTTTCAGGGCGTACAATCAAGCCGTCTCGAAGCCTACCTCGCGCTACCTCTGAGATAGTTATTCAAGGACTGGTTTGGCAGATCCCATACCAACTGGTACAACTAATGTGTTTCCTCGCCGTCGTTGCTGCTTTAACAGCATGTAGTATTATGTAGCGCAACACCAGCTGTTTTCACCAGGAGCACGCAATGTGTTGGGTGGGTGAGCCTTGCGACTGCTGAAGTGTGTGTGAATATGAGTAGCTTGCTTTGCATTCCCTTTGACACATCCTTTGCGCCTTGTCATAGGATCTGGGGAAGGGTATCCTCCACGAGCTTGACACGAGCTCAGGTGCACTTGTACACGTTGCTGAGATATTAACGGGGGAAAATCGAGGGATGAAAAGAAACACACGAAACAAATATGATAGACTCCTGACCTGCAGCAGCCTGCAGTGCCGAGAAACATGCAAGAGTCGACGTCGAGATTGAAGTTTGCACTGCAGAGAAATCGGTAGCCGGTAACCTGATTGATTGCCGTACACACGTTGACAAGTCTCGACTGTCGACTTTTGCCTTTATTACTTAACGACAAGTGTTCTACGCATTAGAATAGCTCTTTAAACGTTCATGGCTCGAATAACAGTATTATCCGTTCTCGCCTTCTTCGCATTAATTGCTCCTTTCACCCACGCAATCAAATTCGCCCTTCCAGCATCCCGCTTGCCCATCCCAAAATGTATCTGGAACGCAGCACACACTCATGCACTTGTCATCGTTACCGCCAACGTTGGCCCTGGGGTACACCAACGGGTAGACATTGAAATTTTGGATTCAGCATCACCCCGCAACGTCTACCTCTCAAAACGCGACATTAAAGGCGAGACCAGACTTGCTGTCACAGCACATGGTGAAGGAGAGGTTGGGGTGTGTTTCAAGAATTATCTGTCTCCCGGTATGTTTGTTGTTACCGGGCGTCTTATTGGAAATTCCTCACGGCGTTATAGAAATCAAGCTAGACATGGCGCGGAATATGTCGCGCACTGTTGATCTGGATATTGATATTGGAGCAGACGCTGTTGACTACAAGTGTGTATCCTGTTTATTCGCTATGGTAGCTTACTGACTCCCTCCTTGTCATCAAGCGCGATTGCAAACCAAGAATCACTCTCTGGGCTTGAGACAGAAATGCGAAAGCTAGAAGGCATCGTTCAAAGAGATAGTTGACGAACTCGAATACCTCAAGAAGCGTGAAGAGCGCTTTGCAGACACTAATCGTCAGTCTTCCTTCGGACACCTGCAAATTGCTTCTTGTTGACCTCATGTTCCTTGCAGTTGTGACGAATCGACGCGTGCAAAATTTCGCCTGGTTCACCATTATTTCCCTTACGGGCCTTGGCGTTTGGCAGATTCTCCACCTCCGGTCATTTTTCAAGCGCAAGTACCTCATTGATTAATGGGTATATGAAGCATGCAACGTGGATGACTACTTATAACTGGGGACATGTGCGGTAGGACGTTCTTGTCCTCTCCATCACTGTGATATACCCCATTTCGTTGTACAGGAGTTGTTGTCACCCGTCTTTTCTGCTCGATGCCTAAGCCATGTTACAGTGTTGTCCTGGTGGTCATCCTTGCTCATTGAGGTGAGAAGAAGTCTGCCCCGTGTGATATCGGCCATATACACTGTCACTTGCAAGTTCATACTATTTACTTCCGATGGCATGAGAGACGCTCTTACTATGAAAGCGATAACACGGTCTTAACCTTCCCGTTTCACAAGGAGTGCGTGCTCAAAACGATGTATCAAGGGTGCGGTTGTCCGTCGGTGCTACACGGACCGGACATGTTCAGCTGATCACCTTCAAAATCCTTCGTGACCATTCAATTGTGAACCATGCCGCCGAAGGGGTACTCTCTCTCTTACCTTTTCGTTTCCATTAAAGAGAGCAAGTATGTCCCTTAAAACTTCAGCTTCAAGCTTCATCTCAAAGATCGAGGTGCGCCGTCCCACAATTGATGTATAGCAGACTTTCATATTCACTTTCAAATATAGGTCTTCCGCGTGCCTCCGCGCTGGCTCTTCGTGCGCATCGAGACTGCCGATGGGCTCGTTGGTTGGGGAGAATGCACCCTCGAAGGACACACCGAAGCCATTGAAGGCGCTTTCGCTGACCTCGCACAGCGTTTCCTGGGTTGGGATGCGGATGGTATTGAAGATATCTGGCAGACCGCGTATCGCGCTCGGTTTTATCGTGGTGGACCTGTCTTAATGGTGGGCGTGGCTACCTCCTTCCATGCCTACCACTCGTCTAAACGCATGTCTTGACCAGTCAGCTCTGTCTGGCCTTGATATTGCACTCTGGGATATCAAGGGCAAGAAGCTCGGAGTTCCCGTATGGCAACTTCTAGGTGGTAAAGTCAGGGATCGTGTTCGTGTTTATGGGTGGATTGGTGGTGACCATCCCGGTGCTGTCCGTGAAGCAGCACGTGAGCGCAAAGAGCAAGGATTCACTGCTGTAAAGATGAATGCCACTGGTGAGCTCTATAGCCTTGCGATATAACGAGTCCGAACTGTATGCAGAGGCTCTTGCGTGGCTCGACTCCCCCGAGCTCCTCAAAGGGACCGTGGAACGCGTGCGTGAAGTTCGCGCACTAGGGATGGATGTCGGAGTGGACTTTCATGGACGGGTGCACAAGGGTATGGCTCGCCAGCTCGCCAAGCTTCTCGAGGGCGAGGGCGTCTTGTTCATTGAGGGTGAGAAGTTATTCTTATCAAAGTATGGAATGCACTCGCACAAGTGCTGAATTTGATTCAGAACCCCTTCTACCTACTCAACCTTCGGAGTTTGCGGACCTTGGGCGTCTCGTCTCGACTCCTATTGCAGCCGGCGAGCGGCTGTACTCGAGACATGAATTTCGCCCTTACTTCGAAGGACATGCGCTAGATGTCGCGCAACCAGACGTGAGTACCCACCTCTCAGCTGACCTCCATGGTCCGTGCTCGTGTGTCTTGTTTGGCCTGTCTTCTTATGTTTTAACCGACTGACCAAACTGGACAAGGTCTCCCATTGTGGTGGAATATCAGAGTTGGCACGCATCGCCTCCATGGCAGAAACATACGATGTCGCATTTGCCCCACACTGTCCACTGGGGCCGATTGCATTGGCAGCATGCATTGCCGTTGGCGTGTCGAAGCTTAATTGTGGGTGCTTCGCGTTGCCACCCACCCTTCTAGACCAGGCACTGATAATTGTTTTCGGGCGTCTAGACTTCATTCAAGAAATGAGCTGGCAGGTGGGTTTCCTCCAATGTCCCTTGAGATGCAGCACTTAGAACACGGGCTGGATGTAGATGCATTATAACAGCGATGATGCAGACCTCTTCACCTATCTCGCAGATCCGAGTGTGTTTGCTGTGAAGGATGGGTATGTCGCAACTCCCAGCGGTGAGTCTCGTCCTGTTTGGTTCATTCCATTTTGGACAAATCTGCGTGCACTCCCGCACACTGTATACTTTGGTGCTTCCCTATCAGAGATGACCATGCTGACGGTCTTCTTTCCATCGTAACGCCGACTTTCGAACTGATGAATGCTGCATTTTGACTACCCTTGTCAACGGTGTTACAATGTGACATTACATGCACATAGGTCCTGGATTAGGTATCGTTATCAACGAGGAGCTTGTGCGCACCCGTGCTAAGGAATATAGTCGAGCCGGTGTTGAGGCGTGGCGTAACCCTGTATGGAGGGGGGAGGACGGAAGCATTCGGGAGTGGTAAAAACTTACTCTGCTACCTAGCTGCAAGTTACAACAGTTAAAGAACTATAGCAATGCACCAAGTACTTCACAATACCAGTATGGTAAAGGATTTTGTTGTGTCTTCAGAATCTGACAGCGTCTGGTTGGCGTCTGGGGATAAGATTGATAGAGCTACCTTTGGCTGGTCCAAAGTCACAGCAGACAACGACTTGACCAATGACGAAGACTCGAGATGCCCAAGTGTTATAGCTGGCATACTCGATAGGCCTAGGTAATAATCCTCGGGCCTACTATTGGTTACCACTTGCTCGTGCACACCACATTTCGTGCATCCTCCCAAAACCACACATTTCATGCTACAAATCTTCAAAACTACTACATCTATTTGAAATAATAATACACAAGAACATCTTACGAGCTTAAACGGATGCATTTGGACAAGAAACAAGAGAGATAAATGTTTGGGTGTGACAAAGGCTTTTGTCACTTCCATTGTCACCTGTCGTTCGCTGCCGCAGCGGAGTTTCAACTCAGACGCATCTACTCGCCGTACGGATGGCACGCACTGCGAAATCAGCCAGTGTGACTACACCGTGACTTTCCGTGACATTTATGTGACTGCACGAAATGTGGTGTGCACGAGCAAGTGGTAACCAATAGTATGCACAGGCTAGGAAAATACATTCTCGGATGCTACATACATGTTCACACGAATACCCTATTGCTCAAGAACTTCCCGCAGGACATCCACAACCTTCTCCACTTCCTCAACGGTGTTATAGTGGACAAATGAGATGCGGACGACCCCGTCACTCACATCCAGCTTTGGACGTAAATTATCGATAAGATAATACGTGTAAAAGTTGCCGCATTGAATCGAGATCTGTGCAGCATCCACAATCAAATACCGTGACGGAGTGACATCACTGGAAGACTCACCCCTCCCTTTTTGTCAAATGCTCCTACGATATCCTTACTTTTGATCGCGTTCTGTCCGACAACAACGAAGCTGACAGTGGGAATCCTTGAGAGATCGATCTCGCTTGTCCCGACGATGCGAACACCCCTGTCAACTTGTTTTGCGTCTGTCAAAAAGAGGAGCAAAGGGGCCAAAAGTGTCTGCTCGTAGCTTGCGATCGCGTTGAAAGATGCTGCAAGATCATCTTCTGGAGTCAACGACTTGAGATATGGCACGATTGCCGTTAAACTATACACCAGCTCGTGGCCTGGACCGCCTGGTTGGAATTTATAGGGCTTGTTGTCCACTTTTAGGAAATCATGTACAATAGACGTGAGAGATGTCTCCAGAGCCGCTGACCGCACGTAAGCAGCGGCATTATGAGGCCCAAACACCTACAAAACAGAGCGTCAGTGTCAGGTGTCAAATCGAACCAAGTAGCGGATATTAAAACCTTGTACACAGAAAACACGCAGTAATCGACATTCCACTCTTGAACGTCCATTTTTCTATGTGATGCGTATGCAACGCAATCCAAAGCCACTTCAACCTTTCTTACTCCCTGCTCGTTTGCACGTTGGCGAAGAGCTTTCACTGCTTCTTTCACAGGAATCAAGGATCCTAAGATATTGGAGCATGCGCTGATCGCGGCCAGCCTGGTGCGTGAAGAAACCAGCGGTAGAAGTTCTTCGACCTTATATGTGACTGAGTAAGGATTTTCCGCAGATACTGGCGTAGGTTGCCAGTATTTGATCACGGCATTGCGCCGCGCAGCCATACGCTTCCAAGGGCCGTTGTTGGCTAAGATGAGCGGTGGGTCAACAAAAAAAGACACACGAAGAAAACGACAGAAACCTTCATGTTCATAGGTAATGATGAATTCATCTCCAGGTTGGATATCATTTTCGAGTGCTCTAGCAATGTTCTCAAAGACCATCGTCGAACTCGATCCAAACCCGACCTCATCGAGAGATGCAGCATTGAACAACTCTGCAGCGGCGATAGAACCCTCAACCACGCGCTGGGATTTCACAACCGAATAATCAGCTCCCGGCCGTATGTTGGTGTTGGACAGATAATCCGCGATCCGATCGATTACTGCCTGAGGAGTCTGCGATCCTCTCGCATTATCGGCATAGATGTGCCCTGATCCCAGGGATGGGAAGCAAGCACGAACTTGGTTGATGTTGAGGGTAGTCATCTGTTACTGTCAAGGAAGTGTATGGATAAGAGGATGAATGGTACAAGCCCTTTATATTAGTTCGGTAGCCAAAATTCCATAATGTATTCAGTACATAATTATCGATATCTAGTGTGCATGTAAAGCGGCGCAACCTGATCGTACGATGATGAACATTGTCCGAAAAAAGTTTGGCTTCGAGCTTGCCTGCATATTGGTCATTGATTTGAGCACGACGTGCCCCATGGCTAGGCCAGTCCATTTTCAAATGAGAAGGTTTGAAGTTAACGTTAAGGTGCGGACGATACTCTAAGTAATACCAAGGTGGCGATGCACCTACTTCTGCGCTTATATAACTTCACTCCATTATGTAAGTGGGTTTTACGTCCATGGACTCAGGTCAAGCTCACGGCGAAGCCATATATCCACAGCCAACAACGTGCTTCATAAATCGAGAGTCGAGACAATGAGAAAGACAGTGTCCTGTATAAATTGCCTTTCGCGCTTCAACTCCATTTAATCCCTCCAGTACCGGAAATCCACGACCGGCCCCTGTCGCAAAGAAAAGGAAGCCAGAGAATGCACCCAACGCAACTGCTGCCAAACGAGCCCGCCAGCAGCACAGAATGGGCCGGGATTCTCGTAGTTTCTCAACCCATTCGGTGCATTCATGAACTCTGCAGAAATACCCCCTGCCTTTGATCTTAGGATGACCGTAGCAGAGTGGGAAAAACTAACGAGATAGCTGTAGCTTCGACACCGCTACAGGACTCCGGATACGAGAGACGAGGACGAGATCATGTCGGATGGTACTGTAGCTGACAATAACGCGTCTATTGACCCAAGTCTGATATCGATGAGGGTGAGTGAAGAAGCCTGGACCGTCTGCAAGCTTGTGGTGATATACCTATTGCAGACTCGGAGGACAACAGCTTGGCTCCACGTTCTTCCAGTCTCTTCCCCTCTGCTGCCCCGCTCTCGGCCACTCACAGGTCCTTTTGTTCCATCTGGACGGACAGCTGCGTCTAGCTCGTGTGTGTCTGCATCGCCTTCTCGCCCCACTTCAATTGCCCCTTCATTGCCGGCATGCGTAATATATGTGAGCCTCAGCATCTGCGAGGATCTCGCGCTCAACTTATCATTTTCTGGATCCCTAAGCCTGGCTCGAATCTTGAAGAATATCGCATGGTTGTGATCACTATGCCTAACCGTCTGCCTCGGACCACTGTCAGTAAGCTCACGCTGGTTGATAAAATACATACTACCCCAGGCAATCAAAATCTATCCACATGCTATTAGCCTTGATTTCCCCTGCTAATCACATCGAACGATTAGTCGCCCATCCATTGTTCATTCACAAAACGTCTGGCAAGGTTTTCAGGACACAAACTAAAGTACGGTACGTGTGTCTCTATTACACAGAGCTACGACCCACAAAGACAATAAACACTTCCAAGAAGAACGAGTCTCAAACTAGCTACCTATGTGGACAAACACGATCTGCTGTTCAAATGGAATCTCCTTGCGCAACTTCTTCATAGCCTTGTGCAATGCTCCCGCAGCACGTCTACAGTCCAATCTCCCTGAATCATCAACAAAGTTATCGTAAAAAGCGGAAACGACCTGGGCTGCAACATCGTCGTCGACAGACCACATGGAACCTATCACACTGCGAAATCCGGAAAATTGCATCGCCGCAGCAAGATGGATCGCCTCATCGGGACTCGACTCATCGCCCACGGTAGTATGGCAAGCCGATAAGAATGCGAACTCTGGGCTCTGCATGTGAGATCGAATGATGTCCCTGATCTTTAAGGGCCCGTCACGCATTGCGAAGGAAGATTCGAATGGTTGTTTGCGATTCGGCATTCCATGGCATGCCAGGTGAAGCCACTGATGTTGGCTTAATGCATCAAATGCCCCCTGGACTGTTGCATTGCCGTCCGCGAGCGATGTAAATGACAGGACGGGCTTGACGCGCTGAGCAACGACAGCTAACTCAGCAGCGACAGAACGCAAGGCACTTCCTCCATCCGGGTTTCCTTGGCCAATGGCAACGAAATGCTCATCTGACGCATCTCGAGAAACCTGCTGTCTTGCGCGAATGAGTGCCGCCAAAGTTGGGGTGTAAGAGGAGATGTAGAAGTGTGAAAAGTTATGGCTGTTCGGCTTGTAGGGTCCTGCTGCATGGAGAGGAAGCAGCGTGAACTCGGCGGTAGGACACCACCAGATGCGTGAGCCACGAGGAATGAACTTCCTGAGCACTTGGACTATGGGACCAACAATGCCATCCCAAAGCTTGCGTAGGATGCCAACGATCTTGTGTGACTCATCGTGATGATCCGAAGAGCCAAGACGATCAATGACGGACTGGAACTCGGAAGACAACTCGGAGACCTCGGCTTGTGCAATATCAAGCGGAATGTGGACAGGCTCGTGGGCACTCAATACAATCAAGGCATCACAGCCGTACCGGCTTGCATTGACAATAATGACCGGACCATCTTCTGCCGCCTTCTGGAGATCAGAGAACAGCGGAGATAGGAGGAAACGGGAAAAGTCGGGCACCATGCGGATGCGGGAGATGACATCATCCCATTGTATGGTTAGTTGCCGGATTTGCGAGGACTGGTCTTCAGTAGATGCGTCTAACGTGTTACGAATGCGAAAGCTGAGTTGCTTGAACTCTTCCGCCAAAGCTTTTTCAGTGTTGGCTGACGTGGAAAGGTCATCCAGTGGGGTGCGGAAACGTGCCAACTGGGTCCAGAATACTGTACGACCTTGCTCCACCAGTTCGATGGCGGTCATCAGGGCGCCGTGGCGAACACTGCACGAGAATGCATCCATTGCAAGGGACGAAGTGGCTTCCCTGATCGCATTGAAATGGCGGGAAGATGATGATAAAACAGCAACGTGCTGATCGAGGAATCTCAATGCGGTCTGATAGGCAACCAATGCAGAGCCGTAGTTCAGCTGCTCGGCGGAGGCGGCCCATGATTTTACAACATAAAGATCTCCACGGGAGACTGCATGAGATACTTGGGCGAGTTGTGCATAAAGGCTAAATGCCTCTTCCGAGTCTGATGATAGACCGCACTGCTGGAATCTGGTTTGAAGGCTGCGAGTAAGGTCGTTAAGACGCGAGGATTGACCTGTGTGACCAGCGGGACAGAGTGCCAGTGCCGCTCGTTGAAGCTCTATGGCCTCATTCAGGTCAGGCAGGACACCCCGCTGCTCAAATCTGACCCGAAGGCTACCACCAAGGTTGTTGAGAGACAATGATTGACCAGAATGGCCTGGGGGACAGAGTACAAGTGCAGCTCGATGAAGCCCAATGGCCTCATCCAGGTCAGACGGGACAGCCTGCTGCCGGAATCTATCCTGAAGGCTGATGGCGAGATTGTTGAGAGACGAGGATCGATGAGGATGGCCTGGAGGACAGAGCACCAGTGCAGCTCGATGGAGCTCAATGGCCTCATGCAGGTCAGGCAGGCAGCCCTGCTGCTTGAACCTGTTTCCAAGGCTGCTAGCAAGGTTATTGAGAGACATGGATCGATGGGAATGACCAGGTGCACAGAGCTCCAGCGCAGCTCGATGAAGCTCAATGGCCTCAGACAGGTCAGACAGGATGCCCTGCTGCGCAAATCTGGTGTTAAGGCTGCTAGCAAGGTCGTTAAGAGACATGGTTCGATCAGAGTGGCCAGGGGGACGGAGCGCCAGTGTAGCTCGATGAAGCTCGATGGCCTCATCCATGTCAGACAGGACGCCCCGCCACTTGAATCTGGTTTGAAGGCTGTTGGCAAGGCCGTTGAGAGACATGGGCCGATTAGAATGGCCTGGGGAACAGAGTGCTAGTGCAGCTCGATGAAGCTCGATAGCCTCATCTATGTCAGACAGCATACCTTGCTGCCGAAGTCTGATTTGCAGGCTGTTGGCAAGGTTGGTGAGAGAAATGGCTCGATCAGAATGGCCAGGGGGACGGAGCATCAGTGCAGCTCGATGGAGCTCAATGGCTTCATCCAGGTCACGCGGGACACCCAGCTGCTGGAATCTGTCTTGAATGCTGATGGCAAGATTGCCGAGAGACCCGGATCGATGAGGATGGCCAGGAGCGCGGAGCACCAGTGCGACTCGATGAAGCTCGATGGCCTCATTGAGGTCAGACAAGACTCCCTGATGCCGGAATCTGGTGTGAAGGCTGAAAGCAAGGTTGTTGAGAGATATGGATCGATGAGAATGACCAGGTGGATAGAGCGCAAGCGCAGCTCGATGAAGCTCGATGGCCTCATTCAGGTCCGACAGGATGCCCCGCTGCTGGAATTTGTTTTGAAGGCTGGCGGCAAGATTATTGAGAGATAAGGATCGATGAGGATGGCCTGGAGGACAGAGAACCAGAGCAGCGCGATGAAGCTCAATGGCCTCATCCAGATCAGACAGGATGCCTTTCTGCTCAAATCTGTCTCGAAGGCTGATGGCGAGGTCGTTGAGAGACGATGATCGATCTGAATGGCCTGGAGGACAGAGTACTAGAGCAGTGCGATGAAGTTCAATGGCCTCATCCAGGTCAGTTAAACTGCCCTGCTGCTGGAATCTTATTTGAAGGCAACAGGCAAGATGGCTTAGAGACGAGGATCGATGAGAATGGGGAGGGGGGCAGAGCACCAGAGCAGCTTGATGCAGCTCGATGGCCTCAGACAGGTCAGACAGGACGCCCCGCTGCTCGAACCTGTCTCTAAGGCTGGTACCAAGGTAGTTGAGAATCAAGAATCGATTCGGATGGTCACTGGGATGGAGCACCAGTGCAGCCCGGTGAAGCTCAATAGCCTCATCCAGGTCGGACAGGACGCCATGCTGGTGGAATCTGGTTTGAAGCCTGATTGCAAGGTTGGTGAGAAACCTAGAGCGATCAGGATGACCCGGGGGACACTCCTGCAAGATTGCTTGATAACGCTGAACATTGTCTGCGATACGAGGTAAAACGAGCATCAAGGCGAGGAGCGTAACAGGGTGAATAAAAGATTGTAACTGCCCCATCTCACTGTCAAGCGTTTTGCTAATGAGTACACAGTTGAGTGAGATGATGATGAATACTACGCACGGCGCTACGGAACGAGCAGAAATTCAAGCACTCAAATAGTGGAGACCTGCGAGGGAAAAGGACTCGGGGAGTCTGAAGGCCTGAAGGAAGGCAACTTCATCAATTTGAAAGCGAGCCACGAGGCTACAGCATTTTAGGGCTGTGGACTTACACTGAGGTCGAACTTACGCCCACACAGCAGCTCGATAAACGGATCATCGTCCTCGCTAACGTTCATGATGGATCTCTCACCCCAAGTGGACTAAATCGTCTGTCCTCAAGTCCGAGTCTCCGAGTCTATCCATCGTTCAGCAATTATAGATGCCATGTTACTTGCCTTACCTAGGCAGAGTCGCACAGCTAGAGCTGACAATGTTTAGAATTGTTCGTTCTGTGATACTAGTATTAGTACATAATGATTAAAATTCGAGGGTGGCTTGAAGGTTGACATCATATACGTACTAAGTTAGCGTCACACTGTCTATATAAGGTAGAAACCGCGCAAAAGAAACGAACGTCACGTGATAAACGTTACAGAATCGTGACAGAAGGCAAATTAACGATTAACATACTGTAGAGCTCATTGTTACAGGATTTGAAAAGATGGCATTGACGAGAGTGATGGTACACACAAACTCATCTTTTCAAAACTACGAAAAAGAAACTAGCGAGTGAGATAATTGATGTTCTTGAAAATGTGCTGCCGGTAGAGTGTGAAACTGAAAGTCCGACACATTGTGCCGCAAAGCCGTGGCGTTGCCGACTCGCAGATTCAGAGTGTGGCATGGGCAACAACAAGACCTGGCGAAAACGGCGTGGTGACAGCCTTGCTGCATGGCGAGAGTCCAAAAAAGCAAAGGCTACTAATATAATAGGTTCTGATTTACAGAATGATGAAAATGTGAGTAGTTTCTGCAAGTTTCACTGAAAACACTGTCCTTCCTCCCAGCATCATGCAAGAATTTGCATGATGCTCACTTGACAACCCGAGCCTGAGTCCACCAATGATTTTCTCAACTTTATATACACTATTTCCATCATAGTATAGTCCTACTTTTTACATACACTACATACTTAGCTCTCGCCGTCTTGCAAAGTACTCCGCTCGCTGGCACATCCGGCAGACTTCGGCATCAGCTGTTTTGCACAGTGTCACACTCTTGTCACCTCACGTGAGGTTCGTCGGTTTTGCATTGATTCTACCTTATGTACTTCTGGAATTGGGCACCTATCTATGTGTAGCGTCCAGTTTTCGTGATGATTACGCCATAAAATCAGATTCATTAGTAAGAAATTATCGTCTGATTTTACAAATGATGATAATGCTATTGTGAAGCTACTTGGGCTCGAACCCGCAGGGTTCGCGACCCGAAACATCGTTTCGAACCTGTGGGGTAAAGTCCAGGATGAGCCGTGATTCCCAAAAGCCTCGAAGGAGCCCTGCGACGCGTCAGGCGCAGCATGGACTCCCATCTCGAAGGAGAAGGGCGAAGTGGAGTAGTATAAACATACCTTGTCAATGTGCAGGAGGCATCGTGTATCTGGTGAACGGTTCTAATGCTGGTGATTCTTGCAGATATGGCGCTAGTATCAGCACGTGCTTGCGTAGATATCCCGTAAAGGCCTCGCTTGACCAACGTCCCATGGATTTGACGATGTCAAATGGTATACCGTGCAGTAGGTATTCGAGAGTGCCTCCTATCCGCAGTCCATGACCTTTCAGATCTCCTAGACCCGCCCTCTTAATTATCCCGCTGATTCGTTTCCAGAATTCGCTCCGCATCAACGGCCTGGGTCCTTTCACATGTTTCCATGTGAAGAGATGACTGCCGAGTTGAGGGTCGTTGATGGCAAGGTGATTGAGGAGAGCCGCTTTGGGATCTGATTGGCTTTCTTGTTGCGCCCAATGCACTTCTTCGCCGGTGGCTGAAACTTTGGTGTGAGGTAAGAAGATTTTGGTTACCAATAGGTCGTTGCGATCTCTGACGTCGAATTGCACGTCCGAGCGTTTGACGTGTTTCGCAGGGTCAAAACCCTTAATGGTTTTGACAGTGAGCTCTCCTAGTCTGCAGAGTGCATAGAATGCACTCGTCAGACATGCGTATACTGCGGCGTCGAGTGGCGTAGATAGATTCAGGTATGATCGGATTGCAATGATTAATTTTACGGTGAAAGGTTCACGCTTGCTTCGTTTAGAAGTGGCTGGTGCGAGTTCGGTGGCTCCATCCAAGGTTGCTTTCAATTTGTCTTGTTGAATGAGCCACGGCTGACCATGTAGCGTGTGCCATGCCTTTATGGCGTAAACGTAGTTTATCAGGGTCTTTCCGGCATACGAGCCTGCACAGCTAGAAATGAAGTTTAGGAGGGTCCGCGTGTCTACGGGACAGCGCTGGTCTTCTGGGATGGCTCGTTCGTCGCAAAAGACGTGAAAAACTAGTAAGCTGGCGCCATAGCATTCCCTCGTGCCTACCGCCCATGATAAATTCATGACAGTCATTACTCTTTCCAGGTCCTCCTCTGTTATAGCTAGAAACGTCCCGTCTGGTCCGGTTGCGACTCTGGATTTCAACGGGAACCAACGTTTCAACCGTTCTCATGCTAAACAATGCGGTCGTAGTTGCGACGACACTGGGATTAATCCCCCTCTATATGGTTGAGGCTTGGCTGGCTGCTCTGCCGGAATGATGGCCTTGAAGCGTGAGTTGGTAATCGTGTTGTCGCCGTTTCTAATGGCTGAGGAAGAGTGAATCTGCAATGTGCCTGCATTGGTTAGCTCGGGTTGGATTGAAATCGGTACAAGGAGTGTTCTAGGTGATGCACGGGACGATTCTGTCTGCGTTACCGTCTGACGAGTTCGCGGATGCGCTGAAGGGGTCGATGAGGTAGGGTTGTAGTTCGCCGGGGATGGAGAGGAACGGGAGTAAGAGGTCTGTGCTTCCGTAGATACCCCTTGACAGTTCGTCTGCCGGATTGGACTCGCTGGTGACGTAGGTTGGGTGGAATGAGTAAGGCGTTGTGGAATTGTAGATAAGGTTGAAAATTCATTTGAAAACCGAGTTAATGGCCGCGTTCCTACTGCAGCCGTTTCTCCAGCCCTCGATGACGCCTTGGTTATCCCCGTAGATTTTGAAATGTCTTTCTGATCCTCCCATTCCGATAATGTACTGAGTAAGGAATTCGAATCCCACTGCTTCTGCCCATCCAATGTCTTTCTGACCATTGAGAGTTTGCCAGCCTTCGCATAAGCGCCAGGCTCGCCATCTATCTCCAATGATGATAGCAATTCCGAAGCCCGAGCTGGCATCCGAGTATGCGTTGGGATCGTGAAGCGTGAGGGGTCTGGGAATCGAACGTCCGACAAACGAGCTCTGAAGCAAGTCCTTCCACCAGCGAAGGTCTGCTTCGAGGCTCTTGACTGGCCGCCGTGGGAGAAACGGTTTGTCAAAGGTGAGGTGTAGCATAGCTTCGAAGGACATGAGGTAAGCGCGTCCTTTTGGCATGACCAGTGTTGTATGCAATAGCTTGCCGTATAATTGTTGTACGTCAAGCATAACATGGGTGTTGCGCTGTTGCCATGCTTCGATTGCCAAGAGATACTTCTTTTTCTTCTCATCAGACAAATATACTTTATCCCGCGCGAGATCCCACATGATCCCGATGTATGGATTTGACTCTGCAAAAGGTTTGTCCTTGGGAATCTCCCACGGAATATTAAGAGCAGCTGACGCTCGATCAATGTCATCGAGGTTGCATGAGAAACGACCGTCTTCAATGGACCTGGCTGACGCTTCCGATAGATCAATGATCGGGAAGCGACAGTCCTCATCGTATTCTTCCAGCGTGCCATCTTCGAAAAGGTGACCGCCATACCAATTTCTCCCTCTGTCTCGCTGTTGACCTTTGCTCGTGATCTCCTTATGCCATAGCCTTCTCTTCTCATTGTAAGCTGCGATGTGCTCTTTGAGGATCCGAATGAACAGATGATCGTCGACCCATCTCGAGGTAGGGCCGATACCATCGGATCGAAACAGATTGAGACCTGCATCAGCAAGGTTTCCATATGCCCCAGCTGAAGGGCGCAAGCCAAAGCACATGCAAGTGTCAATACAAAATTGTAAGTCCGAGATTCGAACGACCGAACCCGGCCATTGCGACGGATGTATCGGGACGGTGCGATAAGCTTCGGACACGTCTCTAATAGCGATCTGCGAGCCTGGTGGCAGTCTGCTGATGGTGAGCGCAAGCACGTGGAAGGTTCCCCACGTGCTGGGAAAGTCGTTTGGGTCAATGTACGAGTTGATTGAAGCATTAGGAAATCTAGTTGAAGGAACATGAGGAAAGGAGTAGTTTTGAATGATACGATAACGTCCTGGCCGCCCGGGCTTGGGTATAATGGAAAATGGCGATGATTGGAAGGGTCCAATAAGATGCTCAACCTCCTCCTTGCTGAGCGGACCAATGTAGCGTCCTTTCTTAAGTTCGGCTTGCACAATAGAGAGAAATTCTGTTTGGTACGTCGATACGGATTCTTTATTCGGCGGCGTTTGCGTGACTCTAATATTAGGGATATCAAGAATGAATCCTCGACGGAGACCGTCGGGGATGAGCGGGTATCTGTCAAGGAGTCCAGTGACCCTAAGTTTCGAATCCCATGCTTCGGTGTTATACGGGGTGAGTGCCTTAAGTTCTCTGAGCTCGAGGACATGTCTGAGCTCCGTGAGACGAGATGCCACATCCCGAGCAGAAGTGTCTGCGATCGTGTGTGATCTCGGCGCATCCGCTGACGCGTTGCCAGTCGCTGCAAATGGGCTTTCCGTCTCGCATGGTAAGCACTTTGCCAATTCGCGAACAGATGGTATCGTGAGACTCGTCCCAGAGTTTGGTTGCCTTGCACTCGATGATCTTGTGCGGGTTTCGTCCGAGGCATACGGCACAAGCTGAGAGGACACTTCCGCTTGTGCCCGAATGAAAATCCTGACGCGGCTTCTTTGCTCTGCTAATGTGTTCTGGTGACGCCGATCGTTTGCGTGTCTCCTTATAGTCGCGCTGCTTGGATGATGAACTGACTCGTTGATCAGACTGTTTCCAGCAACGAAGGATGCGGCATGTACAGTGGCTCAAAAAAGTGTCCGAATGTTTATGCATTTTCAAGTAATTTGGTAATAGCAAGCCAGAATAAAACTATAACAACATGGTATGGGGATATGTCTGAATTCCCTATATCATGGCTTGAATCTGAGATATATAGCGTGGGAACCCGACCATATATGGGCAAGATATGGTAATTTTAAATACATGACTCATTCGGACACTTTTTTGACTTTATGTTAGAATCACAAAATCAAACCATTCATACATAATATTATTAAATAAAATGGTGTAATAATAATAGTATGGTTTAATTTGAATATAATTTGAATATATAAACCCAAACAAGATCATGAAATTCAACATAATCATCATGAAGCCCATCTTTTCTGCTCAAAAGGATAATATCCTGGTTCTCTGTACCTTTTGTTTATATATCAGGAATATTGCTTCAAAAACTGGTCTTGGTAAGTCTACTATTGCCAGAGTCATAAAAAATGACATACCAGATAAGGAAAATACTAAAATGGAATGTCCTCCCAAGCTTACTTCACAGAACAAAAGAGCTATTGTTCACTAAATTCTATCTGGCAAGGCTTCAAATGCTACACAAGCTACCAAGTTCATCAATTCCATCATCTTCACTCCTGTCTCAACCCAAACTGTTAGAAATGCCATCAAGGCAGCCAATCTTAAGGCTGTAACCAAGAAGAAAAAACCTCTTCTCTCTGCAGCTCATAGGAAGAGAAGGCTGGCCTTTGCTTTAAAGCACCAACATTGGACTGTGGAATACTGGAAGAAGGTTATTTATTCAGATGAAACAAAAATCAAATAGAATGGGGTCAGATGGCCAGGAATATGTGTGGAAAAAGGCAGAAGAACCATTAGAAGAAAGAGATGTTAAGGGTAAGCTGAAGTTCGAAAGAGGAAGTATGATGGTATGGGGTTGTATGGGGTGGAATGGGGTGGGGATTCTTTTTGAGGTGGAAGGAAGGATGAATGCAGAGCAGTACATCTCTATTCTAGAGGAGTGTCTACTCAAAAGCATGCATAAGTCAGGAATTGATGAAGAAGACATTATCAGCACACCTCAAAACTAGCTATAAAATGGTTTGAAGATCATGATATCAATGTTCTATCATGTACAGCACAGTCTCCAGACCTTAATCCCATTGAACATCTCTAGGAATTACTCAAAAGACTACTTGCTGCCTATCAAGATCCTCTATAGGGGCTATTTGAACTATGAGAAAGAGTTGCAGCAGAGTAGAAAAATATTGCTAAAGAGGAGTGTCAGAAATTGATAGAAAGTATACCTAGGAGGATTACAGCAGTTATTAAGGCCAAGGGGGGTAACACAAAGTACTAGAATCATAGAATAGTCTTGGTTAAATATAAAGTCAAAAAAGTGTCCGAATGAATCATGTATTTAAAATTACCATATCTTACCCATATATGGTCAGGTTCCCACGTTATATATCTCAGATTCGAGCCATGATATAGGGCTTTCAGACATATCCCTATACCATTTTATCATACTTTGGTTCTGGCTTGCTGCCACCCAATTACTTGAAAATGCATAAACATTCGGACACTTTTTTGAGCCACTGTAGCGTGTAGTGTGTGGTATGTAGCGTGTAGCGTGAGGCGTGTGGCGTGTAGCGTGTGGCGTGTGGCGTGTGGCACGTGGCATGTAGCGAGCAGCATTTTGACAAGCGAAAAAATTTTAACGCGAGTTGGAAAAATGAAAAGGCTAGATGAGCAAAGAGGAAATTGATTGTCTAACGTTGATACTGACCTTGTAGTCTCGAGCGTTGTCTCTTTTTAGATGTTCTTCCCAATATACCTTTGCCCTCGTATCCTCGAGTACTTTCTCGTTGACTTCGGAGAGATCGTATGGACCAGCTGCGGACTTGGCTACCACATGCCATCGTCTGCGCTGTTCTGATTGATAAACCAATAACGTTTTCTGCGCTATGGGGTCGCGGAGGGAGCGATATCTATGCACTTGTAGATTTCTCCAGAATAGCGCCATCATTCTGATTCTATCCCGAGGCCAGTTGGCTTCTTCTAATGCGGTTAGAAAGCGTGGACACGCCTGACAGAATTCCTCGAAAGGAAGATTCTCGTCATTGATGACAGAGCGAGCACTTCGAGTTGAAGCAGAAGAGACCCATGCCGTCGAACCGTCGGCGAGAGTTGATAAAATCATGGCATTGTCATCCACCGTTTTCTTTATCACGGCTTCGTCCAGTCCGTCATTGGTAAAGTACCATAACTTGACATACTCTCCTTTGTCTAGTTTGCGCAGCACGTAGGAACATGGCGTGATGGCTGGGTCGTCTGGGATCCTGGAGCCATTTTGAATCAGGGTATACTTGTGCTTATTTTTCTTTCGTTCCTCTTTGCGAGCGTCCTCTTCCTCCTTCGCACACTCTTGATTCAAGCGTTCTTCTTCCTCCTCTTCCAGACGGTTACGATGTGTCTGTTCCTCATTGTCGTCGTTTACTTGCTGCTGCCATAAGCGCTTGTCAGCTCGATTGTTAGCTGTCCAAATGTTTTTGAGCAGCTGGACTACTTGTTCTTCGGTAGTGTTCTCGTTAATAAGCTGAGCCCATGTATTGACGAAATCTTCTGAAGTGTAATCCGGACAAACGTTCAAGTTGGGGTCGTTCTGAATACGCGGCATTATAGTTAAGCCAAGTAGAGACTTTAGAATAAAGTAAAATGCGACGAAACGCGAGTGTCGTCGAGTAGTCGAGGACTTGTGAATACTTCGTGATAGTACGAAGTAAGAAGGGTGAGAAATCAGAAAAGCTGTGTTGCCACATAGACCTCATTCTATGTAAGTTCTCGTGCCTCGAACTGAACTTAGAATACGACATACGTATCCCAACTTCCGAGTGGCAGGCACACTTAGTACAGCACCATATTCAAATCAGAGGTAGGTAAACCTAAATACTCCTCATGGTTAGCTGCATGGAAGTAGCTATAGCCTGCATATGCCGCACGTGTACAGTAATACGTACGACACCATAATTAGTGGGCCAATGGGATCGAACCACTGTGACTAACCTGCCATCCGACGACTTCCACTCGTCGTGAAGAAAAGTGTGCCATTTTGCATGGTCACTGGAAGTGTTCGTTTAATGCCAGAGTTCATGTCCATAGCAAACTTCATTAGCGGCTGCCGCCTTTGCACAAGTCAAAGTATCATAACTCGCCATCCATTCTCACCTTCCTCTCTATTTGCTCCTCATACCTCCTCAACAACAACCGATCCACCCAACCTCCCTTGGGAAATGCCCTATCCCAACGATTATGCAGGTGCACAGCAAATATCTTCCCTAGTGCCTTATCCAGTGCTCCGCCGTCCTCAAGCCCCTCCCCAGGTCTGCCTGTCCACTTCCCGTCTCGACGATCAGGCTCAAATGGGTCTGGCACGCTGTTGTCGAGACGACATGCCAGAGGGTCGGATAAGCAGAACGGTAGAATTTTGAAGGGTGGTATGGATTCGCTGAGGAGGCGCCGCCATAGCCGAAGATATAAAATTGCGCCCCAATCGGTGCTCGAAGAGCGCGGGGGAGTGCTGTGTGCCATGAGATGGAAGGCTTCACAGAGGTAAGGCGAGTGTTTGCGGAAGTGCATGAGCGCGCCATTGAACGCTTGGTATATTTTATCTGTAGAATGGTGAGTACACGGGCGAGCGAAGGTTGATTACTGAATTACCGTAGCAGTCCCATTGCGTTACGAACTCATGCTCGAGCAATGGGGAGAGGTCACGGGTGAGGAGCATGTCCATGTCTATCCAAGCACCACCGTATGTCCAGATGGCAAGTAACCGGACGAGGTCACCGTCTAACCATGCCTTCTGGTCCTCGAGATTGAGAAATTGGTGACTCTCCATTGGGGTACCCTTGGCCAACTCAGGTATATCCACTACCCGAAGTGTGAACGAGTCGGGGAACAGCTGGAGGTACTTTTGTACGATCGGATTGAGTGATAGGTCGCCATTCGACCATAGTATTAGACGAGAGCGGGGGAGGTCTTGCGTTGCGAAGAATGATTTTAGCATGTATTCTTGTCTCTCGTCGAGGGGCGCAAGATCGACGCGCCAATATGTGTGGAACTGTGCTCGCTCCTCTGGTGGGATATGCAGTTCCTCCTTCTTCCACTCCCCTTCTTCAAACCTCACTGTTCCTGCAAAGTCGTAGCAGTCCATGCCCATCCGCATGGTTACCCCTGCCTGAACTTCAAAGCGTTTCTTGCCATACACGGCCTCACTGATATTGTACAGCGGGCCGACGCGTTCGGGCTCAAAGCATCCTCCAAGTGGGGACAGCGGGAGTATTTCGCGCTGTATCCATTCTCGTTGGTATAATACGAGGTCAATGTGGCCGCGCGGGTCATAGAGGTAGTATACCGTGTAACATATGATGAACACCAGAGGAAGCACAAATTTCAAGAATGTAGATACTCTCCGTGGTCGCATACACGAAAAGCGAGAAACTGGTAATTTCCGCCGAGGAGACGGGGAGGAGGTACGGCGTCCTTGGTCGTGGACAGGAACCATTTCGTATCCTGCTCTGCCAGTAGATGTTACAAGGCGGATGGGTGACGGTGTTGTAGCATGGTACTGGTGTGAACTACACTGCATGAAACTTGAGTTTGAGCGCTTGAGCTTGAAACCTTGATTAGGCTTGTTTTTTCACAAGGTCTAGTAGCTGCATACGGACCAATCCACTAGACCTTTAATTCCACAGCTTTTGATTTCACCAGGACCTTCAAAGTCACTAATCTTCGCCAGTCAAGCTCCTCAAATGTCTGCGTTTCTCTTTGCGCGGAGATTGGCTCTCGAGGCAACACGCTGTTCAAGTCTCCCCTTTCGCACATTCTCAATAACCCCGCGATGGGCCGCAGACCCATGGCCTCTTCCGCACACCCCACAACACTTGACCAACACTCAGACACCTTCTGATATTCCCCCACCCACTCCCATCCCACGTCCGGGGGAGGCCATAGAGGCCACGCGTGCAAGACTTGTCTACCAGAGCAGAAAGCGTGGGACGTTGGAGAGCGACCTCCTGCTGAGTACATTTGCAAGGGATCACCTGGGGTCAATGGACGAGGTTGAGCTGAAGGAGTATGACAAGGTACTTTCGCTTCTTCGATTGGTGGAGCCTCAACTTAGATTTCATTATAGCTACTCGATGAGCCCGATTGGGACATATATTATTGGGCGACTGAAAACCGTACACCACCTGAGAGGTGGGCGAAGTCACCCGTGCTGGAGAAGCTCAAGATACATGCAAAGAATGAGGGAAAGGTCGTGCGGAAGATGCCTGCGCTGTAGACGTAGCAGTGAATATGATCGGTTCTGACCCTAGCCAGAACTGCATTTTACGTCAAGAGGACCAGGCTATACTGTATCAATGATCAATGGTCCAAATTATCATTGGTGCTTACGGTGACAGGAAGGATGATAACGTCACGGCCAGGCTGGTGCTACTTCGGTTTCCGGAGGGATAGGCTCAATTCTACAAGTTCACGTACACTTGGGGATCCGAACATCGCTAAGCCTAGCTAAAATCAGTGGTCCATTATGTTGCTTTCGATGACAGCAAGAATGATAACATCACGACCTGGTGCTACTTTGGTTTCCGGCCGAACATATGCTGTTAGCCTCCATTCCTCATGCCAGTCACAGAGCCGACGAATGATTACCATTAATCTATTCTTTGTTCGTTCCCAGAGTGGTTAGGCTACGAGGGGTTCATGACATACATAAAATCAAGCTCGTATCAGTACGTGCCCCACCCCAGAGTTATTCAAGAACCCCTCTGACAGAGCTACATCACCTCGTACAACCAATGCGTTATTTCTTCCTCGCCGTCATGGCTGTTTTGACAGCATCTATGTCTGTCAGTGCAACACCAGCTGTTTTCAGCAGGGATTGTCTTCCATATGGCGCGCATTGCGATAACGCCTTTGAATGCTGCTCTCAAGCGGATGTGAGTATGCATTGCATCCAGGATGCAACCCTTTACTCACCCTTTGCGTTATATAGATATGTGATCTTAACACTGGGGAGTGTATTTGCCTTTAGGAACGACTCTCAAGATCTGGCGTTACGAGAGTGTATCATGTTTCTATTTTCATATTGGTGTTGTCGACGGTATGATTGCCCTTGGACAAACGTCAGCTTGAGCCATTGGATAGAGCTTCGGACACTTGGCATAGTATTGACTTGAAAATATGACATGAATGACGACGTGAGTAAATGAAGTGCTGCATCCCTGCAGTCGAAGTCCTCTCGTTCACACTGATAAGTTTCATCATCGATTCCATACGACCTTTATCGCTGGCTGCCCTAGATGCTGTTGAAAATCTACCAACGGACTTTATGAGCGCCCTTTCGACGACACAATACCAGGAAACTCTCGAAGCTTTCGCGCAACTCGATTTTCTCTCCCAAGGAACATAACACCCAAGGTTATTCCAGCTGAAATGACTTGTATCATTACTTGCCTTCCCTCGCTCGTTCGTCGGCGTCCAACACATTGAGAAACTGCATGTACAAGGGCCTTGCTTCGAAAAAAACCTTCTCTCCAAGTTGCCATGGAGGATTTCCCCGAGATTGAGTGCAACATGAGGTCCATGACCGTCATCCGCAGCCCACGAACTATTTTGAGGATCACAAGAATTTTATCTTCCTCCTGGAGACCGGAAGGATTGACCATTCAAGCCAAAGGTTCGGGCGGCTGATACTGGAGCGTCATGGGAGGGTATAATGCAGGAAATGTTGGAGTCCGAGTAGTCCGAGCCAGGAACGATGAGAGACTGATATGGACGAGCGCAACCCAAAACGATACCAACGGACGACGAGAGTACGTCGGCCGAAGTTAATATATTGCAAGTGTCATTTCCTATGCTACGATAAATTTTCTACCTCTATGCTAGCTCACTATAAAGATACGAGTAGACTCATACGAACATTTCAGTTCCTTCAGAGACTGAGATGTGAGCCAATTATTTTCCCTTTACTTTACATTGCTAATGAGTAGTAGATATATTGTTTCTACCAGTGTCTATTCCGTCCTGCTCGCACCTATGAATAAGAGGAAATGGTATCATTCTTCTCGTCCTATTTAATGTATTTAATGTTTAGTACTGAATGCACTATGATTTTCGAGAGGCATACAATACTTTGTACGGTGCGAACAAAGTTGTCGTTGTGTCGTTGAAGCTGTACAATTATCAATACAACTACAGTACAACTACAGTATACTATCTCATAATGCATTAGTATATATCTAACGAAAGTAAGCATCTATTGTAGTCTGTGTCAAGTGTAGAAGCTCCTCACATCGCAGCTCAACGCGGAAAAGATGGATCTGTTTCAACAACTCAAGCGGAAGTGTTGAATCAGCATTTCCAAACTAGAGGCAAGCCCCTTCGAGCTGCTGACACAGTGCAAGTGTTTCTGCACAGGAAACCTCTGGTTCAGCATCCTCTTCTTCATTGGACTCAACCTCAATCACCTCACCCTTTTCTCTGCCATCTCCCAGTTCACTGCAGCAACAATGTCCTTATCTCCACCTTTGAACCCAAAATCTCCAACTTCCTGTTCTTCGGCCAGCTCGAGAAACTCGTCCAAAGACAGCAGGCCTCCCGAAATTGCGATTATGAGTCATCTGTCTCTGGTATGGTGGGGGTGTGTCTCGAGGTTTGCATTTCCGAGCAGACTCGGACATGGTAGATGGGGTAATTGAGGTTGGTTCCTTTGACTGACGTAGCATGAATAAATGCATAATGCTGACCTGAACAAGATCACAGATATGACTTGACCAGCCAAAAATGCTATCTCATAATGCATAATGGTCCCATAGGTCTATACATTATGCATTATGATTCAATTTCTCACTGGCCCACAGTGGGACCTTCCGAAGTTGATGCATTATGAGATAGTGTATTGTACTACCCAAAGCGGGACATCAGCAAACTACCAATTTGGTGACAATTCCCACATCATTGACAAATCTGCACAAGAACACACAAGGCCATACACACATCACAGACCACACAAGCAAATAAATAATTGGGATCAAACTTGACAAGCACACAGTAGCACAGACATACAAACTGTACAAACGATAAAGCTTGTGTAGGAAAATATAAACACGGTCTTTTGTTGGAACTATTTATGCGCA